>LT649387.1:0-29685 GCA_900128395.1 Stramenopiles sp. TOSAG23-2 | reverse complement strand
CAGCGGTGATATCATATACGTCTTCCTGGTACTTATTTCTACCATCACTATCATTTACAAACTTAGAAATGCAGCCAACATCAACTATACGTACACGTTCATTTTCTTCCAATTCAATTATTTTCACCTTAGGACCAGAATTATATATGCCATGTTGACGTGCCATTTCTTTTTCCAGATGGTCATTAAAAAAGTTTTTTGTTTCTCTATTATCATAATTTTCTATATTAAAGTATAATTGTTGTAACAATAAACCATCTTTACCATCAAGATCATGAAAATCAGCCTCTAAGATAGGTTCTTCAATTTTGATTGCATTGGCACTTGCGCCTCTTCTTCGTGCTAATGATGCCATGAATATATAATATTGTATAAGTGACAATTAAATTAATTTAATAAAACTAGGTAAAATGTAAAATGCCTCTCTTATTATATCAACGAAGTATGTCTTGTCCAAAAAAAATATTAACCAAAACGAGGTAGTATTCTTGTTCGCAAGGTAAAAAAGGAAAGAAGAAAAAAAACAAGGGTAATGGAAAAGCAGCTCAAAAAGCAATGTTGAAAGAATTATTAGAAATGCAAAAAATGAGACGTAGGATAGTTGATTATTTACTGGCCATTTTCCCTATGAGCTTATATACTGATCGAATACGGAATGAAGTTGAACGGAGCCAATCATTGGATATGATGGTGGCTTGGGTACGGTCACTTAAATTGCGAGGTGATCTTGTTCCCTCTGTTTCTTCTATTTGGGAAAACAGGTTATGCAATCGAGTAGGTGAAATATACGAAGCAAAGAACATGGATGCTAAAGCAATCAAATATTATAAACAATGTACATTGATTATTAAATTGGTGCAAAATAACCTGAAACAATTTCATTCTTTCAATGGTCAATTTATGGCTGAACTTGCAACGTGTTATAACAATTTAGCATTAGCATGTAAAAGTAGTAACAGATTTGAGGAAGCAGATATGTATTATTCAAAATGTATTAATATAAAACCAAGTGGCTACACCATTCATAATTTCATGATTATGTGCTTTGCAAGAATACGTGATAAAGAGGAGCAATATTGGAAAATGATAAGACGTGAACTCGGCACTCCTACGCAACTTCCACATGGAGTGGTCAATAACATGCCTTCCCATGTTAATTCTAACATTCGATTTGGTTACTCAGAAAGACTAATCGAAGAGTTTGTCAATGAAAATGAGCAAGTGAAAAAAATTGGTCTCGAAGTAAAACAAATCTTAACAAAAGTTAGAAATATACTGAAAATTCAAGAACCGTTATTAGAAGAAAGTGATTTGTATACAAATAAAGACAAGTGCAATTTTTATCTTAACATTGGAAGATATTATCAGTATACAAATGAACCTAAAAACTTTAAAAAAGGTTTAAAGTATTTTAAATTGATGTTAGAGAGTGCAACAGATATGAAAAGTGTAGATCTTGCACAAAGGGAAATCGCTGATATGGAATACAAGATAAAGCATATTCCTAAAAATTCTCGCACTGCAATGGATCGTAATACAGTATCATGTTCGTATTGTCACAAAATTGAAGAAATTATGGTTGAAAATGAAAGTGATGGTAGTGGTGGCGAAGATGAAGATGGGGATAAAAGCACCGATGGCAGTAAAAAGTCAAAAAAAAAAAAGAAAAAGAAGAAGAAAAAGAAGAAGAAAACAAAAGGAAAATTCAAAACATGTAATAGATGTAGAACTGTGAAATACTGTTCACCATCATGTCAAAAATCTCATTGGGAAGAGTCACATAAATTTACATGCATTTCCATGAAAGATGCAGATGAAAAATTGAAAACCGTAAAAGTAGATGAAAATCATATGGTTCAAACACCTTTGTATTCATTTGAAGGAGAATCAACTAATAAACGATTAGTAGCAGTAAAATTGACTGATGATGAAGGTAAAATATCTTTATATACAATTGATAGGGCGACTATGGAGGCTTTCAATTACGATCCAATGGGCAAGGATAAAGATTGCGCAAATGTTGTAGATGAAAAACATTTTGCTGGATATTACCAAGTGAATACTGAATTTGACTTGGAAAACCGATTTTTTCATGATCAATTAAATGTGACTCTGGATGATTTTGATGATGATGAGAAATTTAATATTAAAGATTCAAAAACAGTGTTTGGAAATATGTGTATAAATGGATTAAATGGGCATGGTAAAGTTACAAACGAGGAGAAATATAGCTTACAAATGATCGAGAAAAAAAAATATGTAGAATACGTTGACAAAATTCATGAAAAATACAAGGATTTTGACGTGATGCAATTGCTTCAAGCAATGGAAATTTTAGTGAAAGAAAACAACGAAACAGCTGATGAACAGGAATTGAATGGAAATGATATAAGTTCGGAACATCCAGGTTATATGGTATTCGAAAATGTAGATAAAGTTGCAATTGAAATAGCCCTTGTAAACGATATGTTTCAACCAATGATGGCATCCTATGATGCAACATTAAGCGAAGAAGAATCGAGAGAATTTAAAGCATTTCTTGCAAGCGATTTTCCAAACATTTATGGAAATGGGAAAGGAATGTAAAATTTTTAACTGTTTTACGCCGTAATACCTCGTATTACACTTTCTCGTATAATGCTGTGCGCCTTTTGGAAATATGCATAATAGCATCAATGTAAAGTATAAAGTTATACTGGCCAGGCTGGCAAGGAAAAGCTCTCTGGGGTCCAGAGTCCAGAGTAAATGTAAAACGCCCACAGGCTACGTCGTATTTAAAATTTCTAAAAAAATGTAGTAAAAAATAATTTGTGTTGCAAATTAAATGACCTTTTATAATTATACGAAGGAGGTTCGTACATAATATATACTTCGTGTATATCATATATCATAATAAGTTATGCATTAAATTAAATATTATTTAATTATTTAATATTATATTACTTTAACACGCGAGAAGTGTAAAAATATTATAACTTAGATTTTAACCATCATTTATAATATATCACATATATTTCATCCTCAATCATCTTCAAACATTGCATGTGTTTCAGCATATTTACTCAATAAATGTTCACCAGAAGTAGTTGGAGGATATTTTGCAGGGTTATTTTCTGAACAATAGCTTTCTAATACTTCCACTACAGTATCAAAGTTCGGTTCAAAGAAAAATGGAATACTATATCTCTCCAATCCTTGGCGATTAACAACACGATGGACAGTGCTACTATATGTATCGTTAGTCCATCGCTGTAACATATCACCTAAATTGACAATGAATGTGTCTTTTACTGGTGGAACTGGCATCCATTCTTCTTTCTCCGTGGTAATTCCAGTAGTAGCATTAGATAATTTGCCTTTTCTTAAAATTTCTAGCCCTGGCACATGATCTGTTATTAAAAACGTTAACATTCCATAATCAGAATGTGCTCCACATCCTAACACACCTTCCTCCGTACTACTCTTTTCTTCGCTATAATGAAGCAATCGTAAAGCTTCCATTGGGTTCGTGAATTTTTCATCAAAAAAATCAGCATCCAAATCAAGCGATAAAGCTAAAATACGAAGCATTCTCATCCCTAAAATATGTATTTGATTAAAATATTCTTTCATTGTATTTTTCCATCCTTTCAATACCGATAATCGATCTTCATCTGGCCATATATTAACCCAATCGGTATCTTTACTATTGTCTGTTTTTTCCACATTGCCAATATAATATCCTTCTTTTGTATCTCCACGTGTTTGGTTTTTAGGGTCTAACGTTTCCTCTGCCATCGGTGTATATCCTCGAGAATTAGTGACAAGAACCATTTTCTTTTCGTCTAGCGTTAATTTTGTAAAGAAAACTTTGCTCATTTCAAATGTTTTTTCTATTAATTCAGATGATATTCCATGGTTTTTTAGATAGAAAAATCCATCATTTCGACATGCATTATTCAAAACTTTAGCAATTGCAATTTCAGATGCTGTACCAATTGGCCCAGTTCCATTTTCTACGGTTCCTAGATCAATAACAGATAATTTTTCATTTGAATTATTACTAATACCAATTATTACATTCTTGTTGCTTAATGCTGATGATACCTCATCATTTTTATTGGATATTGTTGTTGTTACTACTTCTACTTCTTTTGGGCTTGTTGCAGCAACTTTATTTACGACTAAATTGCCAGCAACCCATACTTTTTGAAAATGACGATCATCGCCTAAATGTATGAATTTCTCAAATAATGTCGATAATACATCTTCATCCATTTCTTGATGCATAGAATTATCCGAAGTTGGCATTGATGGGATAACATCAGCAAAATCTTTCAAATTAATTAATAATGCATCAAAAGACATGCCAATGTCAAAATGGCCAACTGTATCATTTATTTTCAATGCCTTCGCTCCACCTACAGTAGCCAACCATATTGCATGTTTATATGTAAAATCATTACGGCGTACCACTTCTCCACATCCTGGTGCAATTCCATCTGATTTTTTATTACCTGCGTTTACATCTGCAGCTGCAATGGCTAAGTGTGTTGTAACACAATGTCTTATACTATTTAACATTTGGGCTGCATACCCACCAGCAATATCTGTACCAAGTCCTACCCCAACACCTTTATTCAACAATGAGCATGTTCGTAAACATCCACCAGCAAAATAAAAATTAGACAAAGGACAATGTGATATACTTGTACCTGTACTTAAAAATATTTTTGCTTGATCATCATTTATATGTACGCAATGAGCCATGACAGATTTTTCTGTAAGCAACCCATTTTCATTTAATATATCTACTTCATTTTCGGATGGATGTAACATTTCAACAGTTTGTAAACAATCTAAACTTTCTACAGCATGTGATTGTATATGAACATCATATTTTTTAGCAATCTTTCCAAGACCAGATAATAATGTTTTAGTACAACAAGGGACGAAACGAGGCGTTATGACAGGATTCACTAAATCTGAATTAATATTATGTTTCACATACTTTATAAATTTCTCGGTATTTAATAAAGAGTCCTCTGTAGTTTCAATATAGTCATCTGGTGATAATCTATCCATATTTACTTTCCCAACAAAAGCACGTTGTTTTCTTTCATTGCAAACATCTGCTAAAATTTTTGAACTTTCAACACCTAAGACACCAAAGTATAAACATGTAGTCGTACCATTATTCAAAAGTTTATTGACAAGATTTGTATATATTGTTCTTGACAAGGCTAAATTATTTGTTAATCTTTTCTCTGACGGAAAAGCATATTTTGTTAACCACTTCATTAATGGCAAATCTGTTCCTGTACCAGAATATTGTATTTGAGCTGCATGAACATGGGTATCAACAAACCCGGGCATAATAATTTGATATTGATCTAACATAATTTCCTTTTCATATTTTAAAATATCACTAGACGGTCGTTTACTTTGAGAAAAATAATTAATTCGACCATATTCATCTACACCAATGTATACATTTTTCAATAAATAAATTGGGTTGTCATTGTTATTATCCTCACCGTTTGTTTTTGTAGTCGTGTCATAATGTTTATTGGCATTCACTACATTCCCATGGAATAATGTTGATGTCATTGTTCTTGCTTGTTATATATATTATGAGTGGTGTGAATATATACTCTTGGTAAATCCGATATACATTGTTTTAAAATTCAATTTTGTTTGTTGAATCGAGAACATCTTCGCATGATGCATCAATATTTAATATTTAAAATATATATTATTTATATTATATATATCTGGATATATTTAATAGTAGTAGTAAATATATTATATTTGGATACGGTCACTATATTATTATAAAATAGAAGGAGGAGAAATACTTTTAAGCTTTTAAGGGAATAGAAAATACCATGTGCCTGATGATGTATGAATCTAAATCTAAAAAAAATCGGATATAAAAAGAAGATAAAAAGGACTTTGTGATTTGGTATAAATATGAACTCGTACATTACATTGTATAATTATTTAAAAGAGGGAGAGAGAGAGTGACCCGGAGTTAGAAAAAATATACGACGTGTGTGTATGTATAGAATACAGTTAAAATTAAATTTTTATTTTTTTTTAAATTCCCCACACACTGAATTTAATAATATAAATTTTTCCGAGCGAGTATTTTTCTCTTTGTTCTTTGTTCCTCAGAGAGTGTAAAATTATGTTTTTATGTGCATAGTTTTGTTACTCATTGGCATTCATCTTTTTATTTAAATCGTTTCGTATCATACGTGCAGTTTCATGTATGGCCATTTTTGAATCATTTGAATCGTTGTTATTCACACCCATATCAACATTATTATTATCATTTGTTACAGTCCTTTTCTTACTTGTTTTTTCAACTTTCTTCAGTTTTCGTTGAATTTTCTTCTCCAATGCAGCATATTCTTTAGGTGTACGACCACCATAATGTACAACAAAAACATCTAATGGTGCATCTTTAAATTTTTCAAGAGCTTGCTCAATTGCATTTGTAATCCACATAGTTCGATTTCCAAATGCACCACCACCTACTTTTGTTAAAAAAACTTTAACTCGTTCGTTTCTTTCTAATGCTAGTATATTTGCTACTTGTAATGTGGATTCATAACAACTATTTAATATAATTGATGCAAATGGTGCCCAATCGGTTGATTTTGTTGATTTGGTATATGCAACCGGACATGCTGAGACATATACTTGACAAACATTTTGTTCTTCTTCACTTCTTGTATCTTTTTCACTAACCCAATTATTATTTTGACCATTTGTATTTTGTTGTTTTTTCCATTTTGACTTTTTTTCCACTTCTGTATCCCAATGTACACCAATTTTTAAATTCGCATGTATTGATTGTGATAACTGATCTTCTGCTACTAAACGATTATTTAATGCAGCCATGCTAGTATTTGAAAGGGGCATTGCATAACCATTTTTTACATTCCAATATTTCTTTTTTAATATTCCTTCAATTTGATCAAGTGTATTAATTTGATTTTCATTTCCTCCAGCTTGGCCTTTTCCACCATTTACAAAATAATTACGATATAAAGTTCCTGCAGGGCATGCCAATGCACATGCTGGACCTTGTGTGCGATCGTTAAAATAACGCGTGATGCCATCTTCCGGTCTAACACCTGGTCCGATCATTTCTAAGCAATTAAATTGACTTGCAGCTTGAAAAACACAATCTTTATTTTCTATATCTTTAATTAAACTCGTAACGTTACCCCCAGTATTTGCAAATAATAAACCACCTAAATCAGTTGTACCTTTGTTTTTAGATAATGATTCAACCATTTGCTCACATCGTTGATCTAATTGCATATTGGACAAAACCTCAAATCGCCCAACATGAAATTTACGGCCATTTGCTTTCGATTCTAAAGTTTTGTGATCGTTCGATAATATAAATTGAGTTTTCGTTTCTAAAAACGACCTCATTTCACTAAATCCAAAAGTATCTTTAAACCATGGTGAATTTGCAGAAAGAAAGATTGACATCTTATCCGTTTGTGTATATATATCTATATCTATTGATTCAAAGAAGTATATGTATATTCTATTCGTTTCTCTTTGAGAATATTTCTGTTGTTGATGTTATATATATATTATATCTTTCATACTTCATACTGGCACAGCTTGCACAACAATAATCTTTTATCCTATAATATATATATAATCTTTAGTGTGTATTTATATTATAATTGATTCTCCGCCGGCCAATAATAATAAATAATATTATACCTATATGTACCTGGTAGTAAGTTCGCAACAAGTTTTATATAAAAAATTATTATTGTGCTGGTGCATGTCTCTATAAACATAAAACATTACCGGCAGGTTAAGGTATTATAGAAACAAAAAAAATGATCTCATATATTATACACGTATTACCATGTAGTATTCCACAGTGTAGCACAGTGGATAATTTATATCCCTTATCCGAGATCATCAATATTAATAACGATTCCCTTAAATGAACTTTATCCATTCCAGACGTGCAGATGACTATAACCAACAATAATATATACGATATGATAATATTTCATTTTGTTTGATCAATGTGTACAGGTGAAGAGATTGATTACCATCATCTAAAGAAGCTGGAGTTGTGTGCGTACAATTATGTGAGTGATTGAAAAAAGTATCAAACATTTCGTCGCGACAAACTGTCAAACATTCCCTCATATATTCATCTGGTGAAACTTTTGTTATTTCAAAGGCAGCAACGTTCATAGCCATTATACACCCCAATGCAAACTGGTGCAGGTATAATAAACATATGAGATATATGAGCCAATAGATATTGATGATGGACACATCCGTGCTAGGGAAGAATAATATCGCAACGCCTCAGCAATGCTTCTGTAATATATATAGTAATTTAGAAAGTTTTAGACTACACCCCTTTATACTGGCCAAGCTGGCCTTCCCAACTCCCAACTTCAAATGGAACTTTAGCAGGTGAATGTCGATGATTACTTTTATTTTGCGATGCATGAAGATAATAAAAAATACTTGTATAGCTGGTATTTGAAAGACGAGATGGAAAGCAGAATAAGTGTCCCCACATTTCGCAGACGTTCTACGCTCAGATCGATGGAACGCACCCATAGCGCCAACATGATAAAAGATATTTGGGAGCGAGTTAGAGATGCCTCATCTCCAAGCCCTAAAAAAAATAATAGAACAAATCCAGAGCTGAGAAATGATGATATTATTATTTAATAATAACGAAGAGAGTGGTTTCTAACATATAGCTATGCAATACCCGGTAGGTACTTGTATCTTGTACGAAGTATAATATTATTAATAAACAAAAAAGAGCTCTCTTCTCTCTTATAAATGTATATGAATATATATTTATATTAGACTAATCAAAAAGATATTATAATTGATATTATATATATATGACCCACCGGCGATAAGATCCGTATGATTTGGGTAAATACCTTAATATTAATAGGGGGTAGGGGTATCCCCGTATCCCTTTTCCCTTGATATTCCCGATATTTTCGTATACTAAGTACCTATAATTTAGTATAACATGTGTTTTACTCCCCTTTTGTACTCAAAGGCTACGGAAATTTAGTAGACCCGGACTGTAAAATGGAACTAAAAAATTTCTTTAGATATGATGGACACATTATCACATGCTTTTACAGTATTAAACCCCGCCTGTGTGTGGCCTCCTGTGGCCTCCTGGATTTTTTTTTAGAAGATTATTTTATTTTTATTTTTTTTATTAAGCTCCGATCTTTGTGCATGGTATAAATGCGGACAATTGTACAAATGGAAAGGGGTTGATTCACTAAGTATGTTTATTAATCTTAAGCTGAAAGAAGTAGAGTTATTTAATATGCTTGTTGATGATAAAGTACGAGGTACATTGTTTCATACATATTTCATGGATAATTTGTTACTATTAGCAAAGCAATATAATATCAAAATAGATTTAAATTTGATACATGTCTTGAAAAGTATTTTACAATTTTGCCAACAGAGCAAACATATTATGTGTAACAATGTACGTATTGCTGGGCCATATTCAATGGATCCATATATTGTTTTTCCAAATGTTTCAGGCGAAATCGATAATTATGAACCATTTCAGCCTGGTTGGATTCGTGTTGGCGATTCTGTTTTCCAAGGCGATTTTACAATAGGAACTGGATTAGGATATCATTTTGAAATCATTGGGAATAGTATGAACAAAATCAGAGAATTTATACAAAACAATTTTCGATGGGCCAACGTTTTACATGTGTGTGTGTGAGAAAAAGTCATTATAGCAGCATAATAGCATTACAAAAGAATTTATATATAAATAACACTGCATATGCAGCAGACTTTTTTCTTCATATTACTTCTTGCAACTATTCTTCTATTCTATTACCAGTCGTCTACTAGCCTATTATTACTATAATAATAGCAATAATAATAAATAAATAATATAATTTAACTAACGGTTCCACACACAACATATTAAAACAAAAGTCTCGCAAGAAAGGATCGTAACAAAACATAAATTGAAAAAGAGATATCCTAACTACTGCAGTATGAGTTCTAAAAAGTCCCGCTCTTCATCCACATCAAGGATTGTTGCCAAACAAGGCAAACATTCTTTTTCTTCTGTTGGAAACAGAAAAAATAACAGTAATAATGTAACAAGTGATGTGCGATATAAAAATAATAACAATTCTTATAGAAAAAAAAACAGTACGACTAAGAATAACATTATAGAAACAATATACAGTTATTTTTGTCATTATGCTGAACCACCCGTTACTTTAGGAAAATGTTTTAATAAATTGAATTTAAAAAGTATTGAAAACTATGAAGATATGAAAAATAGTATTTATTGGACGCGTGCAAAAGAACAACGTGTTGGTACGACTGCTCGATTTAAACAATTATTGAGCCACGTGAAAGTAAATAACTCCAAATTGAACTTTTTTCCAGGTATGTATGAGGTATGCACGAAAGCAAAGTTAGGCACTTTGTTTCGTTTGAATGCAGTGCTATTTGATAATAAAAGTAGCACCCGTCAACAGTCCTTGTATAATTTTTTACCAACACAATTTATTTTCCCTCAAGATTATAAATTGTTTCGAAGAGTATTGGAAGCAAATGAAACATTGCCAGCAAATGAACGAAAAGTCTATATATATAAACCTAACGCAGGCAATAGTGGCAAAGGCATTATGTTGATTCGTGGAGTAGATGATATGGAAAGTTTCGAACAAGACAACGTTTTTAAAAATATAGTTTTTAAAGGTGTTGTTCAAGAATATCTTGAAAATCCATTTACTTTTCCAGATAAATTAAAATTTGACTTTCGATTGTATGTATATGTTGATTCATTATATCCGTACAATGTGTATATATGTCGAGAAGGTTTGTGTCGATTTTGTACAGTTCCATATGAGAAACCTACTAGTGAAAATGCTGATAATGATCGCATGCATTTAACTAATTTTGCAGTTAATAAAAAGAAAGAAAAAGAGGAAACAATTGTAGATAATGATAGTAATGATCCAGGCAACACATCATATAGTAGTAGTGGGTTATTATTAAATAATTCACTTTTATTTGATGATTCATCAACAGCGGAAAACTCGGAAGAGGGGATTAAAAAAACATTAACACACGTATTAGCAGATTTGCGATCTCTTGGATACAATGTTGACAAGCTATGGAAAAAAATAATTAAATTGGTCGAATACACATGTGCTACAATGCATCCACATTTGAATTACGAATTATATAAGAAATATGATTACAATAACTTGTTAACAGGTGATTCTAATAAACATAATATTGGACCCTCATCTAAAAATCCATGCTTCCAGATAATTGGATTTGATGTAATGTTAACTAAAAAAAGTGAAGATTCGAACGAATTGCTTCCATGGTTGTTAGAAGTAAATGCGCACCCAAGTTTGAAAACAGCATATAATTCCAAAGAAGATGGCGTTCATATTAGCACAATTAGCCCAATTGATGCTGAAATAAAAGAAAAAGTCATTGAAGGTGCTTTATCACTGGCATGCAATTCCACTAAGCCTGCTATGTATTATGAAAAAATACAATTTGATACTAAAAGTGAATTTTTAATTCATTCAGGCTTAAAACTTGGACGAATATTTGATCATTTATGTACCTTTAGAAATGCAGAAACAATCGACCGATTAACATTTTATCGTTTATGTATGTCTGTGAAATCATTTGAAAGCAACAAAAAGTATGGATTAAAACGTGTTATGTCAAAAAATCAACGAGAGAGCATAACCTCGTCGGAAATTCAATCGGCATGTGAGAAAATCCTTGGTGGTATTAAAACGACACATTACCCAAGAAATACAAAGTTAATTGATTTTGATGTGTTTTGCGAATTGTTTTTTTTAGTATTTAGTTTTGAAAATGGGTTTGAACAAAACACATTGCAAAGTACTATTGATACGTTAATACAATCCATGGAGGAAAATAATTTAACACTTGAGAAAAAATTAAAAACAATTGACGATGTTACATTTAATAGAAAAAAAGAAAATAATAATAAATCATCGAAAGAGAAGAAGAAAAAGAAGAATAAGAAGCAAAGCCATGAACAAATATCATTAGCACATTCTTTATTTTTAAAAACACAAAAAGAAGAACGTTTACTCGAGAAACAACGTGAACATGATTTGAAACAGAAAGAAATTGAAGAAAAAATCATCCGTAATGAGGAAGGATCAAAAAAATGGGAGAAAATTAAAATCTCAAAGAAAAAAAATAGATTGAAAAAGAAGAAACAAATTAGAAAAGAAGATGAAGAATACCAAAAAGAATTAGAAAAAGAACGGAGAAAAAAAGAAGCTGATGCATGGTTGCAAGAAAGAAAGGATAGGAAGAAATAATTATTTTTTGAGCTGTACTTTTTTTTATAAAAAATAATATTACAAGTATCATGTACATATTAATATTTTATGGTATGTGCATAACATGTATTAAAGGAAAATATTTTTGTGTGGTTATACACTACAATTAAAAAGTTCATTAAAAACATTAAATCTTACCCGCGTGCATTGTGCCATCTTCATTATTCATATTAATATCATACCCCCTTATTTCTACATTTTCCATCATGTTACACACATGTACACATTCTCTCACACATTTGATGAAGCTAGATATTTACTTTGTTGCGTTGAATTATTATTACTATTATCTACCGGCAATACTGATTGTTTCTTTGCAGATGGTGAAGGTGACACTATCATCTTATGGTCATGCCATTTTGCCATCATTTCCATTTCCTTGTTTAAAGCTTTACAAAATCTACTTATATTATGATCGTTTTTGTGCCAACCAAATGGATTTTCAATCTCAATTCCTATAGCATTAGTTCCATAAAAAAGTAAGGCCATACCACCACTGGCAAGAATGCATAAAACATAATCAAACACAATATACGCATCTCTTGATTTCAATTCTTGAGCATAAACAATCGGCCCAATAACATAACAAAATAAAAATAACATCAAATGCAATAAATGATTGTAAACAAAAGGGAAAGGTGTATCAATTATTCTGCAAGCCGCCCTCCAAGCACGTTCAACGTTAGCAATTTCTCCATTGATCGCAACATTAACAACATCACTAGCATTTCCTTTGGCAAATTCATTCCCCAAAGCTGTTAATGCCATTAATACACGTGCATTTGGTTTTAAAGTAGAATAATAGGAAATCTCCTCCTCTGTGATAATCGTTTTCATAGCTGGTGATCCCCATATATCATAGTCTACCCAAAATCTGGATACTGCATGTTTACCACCACCACCAAAAAGACGTTTCCATGCTTTATCACCTGACTCTACATCACTATTGTTGATACCTGGAGGCACACGTGATTCTCTTAAATCTTGTCTTATAAATGCAAAAGCAAGATTACTTTTACGAACCACTTCGAAAACATCAATTTGAGTATCTTTTAGATTAGTTACACAAACTTTGACAATCAACGAGAAAGAGGCAACGATTCCACCTAGTTTTATTCTCCCTTCCGTATATCTCGAATAGGCTAAATTTGTCCGAAAAACCAATAAAAATGCAGTCAACGTTGCTACTGGAGTGAATAATTTCGTCGGGATAGAATAGCCGTCAACTGCATCAAATAAGAGTTTAAAAAGTCCTCCCATAATAAAACCTAACAATACTGGAACCCATGACTTCGAGAAGATGGTCCCATCATATCGAAAAATAGAAATAACGAACTGTGCCCATTTTAATTGACGTGGAAGTGATCCACCAAAATGGGCCAATCTCTTTTCAGCTTTTTTTCTAGAACTTTTTTTTTGATATTTTACAACATGTTGAATTAATTGTTCCTCCGTATTGAATTTTAATTTCCCCATTGTATAGTTCAATGAATATTAAATTCTTCTTTTGACAATATATATTATATATATTATATATATCGACAACACATAAATATATTTTAATAATGACGTTCGCAAAAATTAGTTATTATATAATGGTATGAATATTAAATTTTTCTTTTGACAAATATAATAAACACATATTGACAAGTAATTACGTTGGCAAAATAACGGTCGTCTATACGATATATATAAAATTTTACTATTTATACCTGGTAATAATACTTCAACAAACAACTACTTTTTTAGAGCTTTACCTTGGTGCTTGTTGCTAATATATATCATTTTCGAAAGTTTTAAGGGATGACGACTTTTCCATTTTCAGCCTATCAAAACCTCTTTCAATCGTACTTGTGGTAGTTTCAAGAATACTTGTGTATACTTTATTAACCCTAATACTATCCGTAGTAAAAATGCACGACGACGCGTGATGAGTACTTCTTATATATAAAAATATATACTATATTTTTACAAACAAAATACATATACAGTGTCATGTTGTATATATGAGCTATAGAGATAGATAAAGAAAAGAATGAAATCGCATATTCTATTGAATAGTAACATTCCATTTCTTGGTGTAAAATATAGCCCATGCCATACAAAATTTTTAGTAGCATCAACAACATCTAAAATATATTCATATGATAATAATAATAATGTAAATAATAATAATAACAACAACGTAAATAATAAAACATTATTATGTACGGTGACGGAACCAGAGGGTAGCATATATGATTTTACATGGTATCCATATACAAAACCGAGTCTAAAAGAATCATATATATTTTTATCAACCGGGTCAGGACTACCCATACATTTATGGGATGCGAACAATGGTATCTTGAAAGCATCATATTGTGGTATTAATAAAAATACTGAGGAGCATATGTCGGCAATATCTTTATCATTTAATACACACGGTAACCATATTTACGCAGGATATAATAGAGAAATTTTAATTTTTGACGCAAATTGCCCGTCTACAATATTAGAAAGACGCCCCACTTGTAAAACACGTAAAAGTAAACATGGGCAACGTGGTTTATTATCTACAATTGCATTTAGTCCAGATTTTAGCGGTATGTATGCTGTTGGCTCATATAATGGCAGCGTTTGTCTTTACGAAGAAAACTCTGGCGATCTATTGTTAGATTTAAAATTAATTGAAGAAGAACAATTTAAAAATTCGTCATTTTTGAATGACACTACTAATGATGGAGGTAATAAATTTCATCAGCATAATGGCATTACGCAACTCGCATGGAGTCCAAATGGACATCTTCTGTTGGCAGGAAAACGTAAAGACGATACCATAAATGTATATGATATACGTGGTGCAGGCAATGGCAAAATTTTATATAAATTAAAAAGGCCAGTTAATAATAATCAACGAATTTACTTTGACATTGATCCGTCTGGAAAGTATGTTTTTAGTGGATCGACAGACCATTCCATTTATATTTATTCTTTAGAGACTGGTAAATTGGTTTACAATAATACACAAACATCCGATGATCATCGGGTCAACGATGTAATTAATGGATTTAGCTTGAATAAGGGCATCCCCACATCGGTTAGCAATAATAATAATAATAATAATATTACATTTTCCTCCGGTAGTAGCGCATTAGTTACAACTGGCAGTAGAGAGACACAATTTACTGATGATGATGAGGAAGAAAAGAAAAAATATACACTATGTGAGATTCAATTTTAAAAATTCTTATAATATGTGGTGCGTGTTTTTGTACCACGCAGCAGGGGACAAAATTGCGCTACGAACGTATTTTTTTAAATTAAATATTTTAATATTTTCTAATTTAAATATATATATAATATATTTATTTTTAAGAGTATATACTCGTATTATTTTTTGTGTGTTTTGTTTTAAGACTCTCTAATAGGGGACTTTTTTTTTTATATATTATTATTTTTATTTTCTTCTTTTTTAATAATTGTATGATATTAATAAATCATATATATATACATCATGATACGAGAGTCGTAATGTACATATTTCTCAATTCGTTTTATAATTTTAATATTTTGAACGATTTTTTAATCATTACCGTGGTGACTTATAATACATCATGAATGTATAAAGCGATGACTAGTAAAAAATATCTTCAAATACGAAGCTATCTTCACACATGTCATACATTTTAATATTACAGTAATGATGAAAAGTCTATACAGGACATATATATATACGTACATACATACATATATGTGTATTGCGACATAAACAATCGATGCGCAAAAGAAATATCGCATATATACAAGTATTACAAGCCATATCTGTACACAGTTCTATTTCTTAGCAGTAACAGTTGTCTTACTTATGCATTTAATGCCCATGCAGCAACACCAATTGCAGCTGCACAAGCAGCGTATTGTTGCGTTAACCATGAACCTCCAGACAGATCAGCTGCTTTACTGTAGCAAATGAATGCATGGCCGCAGTAACCAGCCATTTGTAAGTAAATTTGTGATTGTTGTAATTTTTTGTTACTTGATCCCATCATGTTACTGATATCCATTTGACTAAGTAGCATGTATGCAGCCAACCATGATAAATCAGCTTTTGCAACTCTGTCAAAGCATTCAACTCCAGCAGTGGAATAGCTAGTATCTTGCAATACCAAGTTCAAGACGTTCATCCAGGTCATAAGACTGAAAAACAATTGTGCTTTTCCCATATTTGTAGATGTGTTTGGTTGGAAATTTTTAATTGCCGTGAAACCTTTTGCACCATAACGCATTACGTACATCATGAAGAAGCACAAGGCAGCTGCAGTGTAGTATTGATCTTTAACCATAATGCCCATTGGTTTGAAACCATTGAAGATAACAAGAATGAAGAATACCATCCATTTAATGGCACTTGCAAATGCATGACGTTTTTTGTCTGCTGCGGAACCTTGGTAAATAAATGCAATACATGCAGTACCTTGGATGAACATCATCAATCCACTCCATAATGTAATATTTTTTGCTTCATTGCATTGATATTCATGACCAAATAAAACTTCACTTGCTGGTCCTTGTAATCCGAGGAATGTTGCACCATAGAAGAAGAAAGATATTGCTGTAAGCCATAATCCCGTATCTGTATCAGTTAGTGAAAATGAAAATCCACTACTACTACTACTTGCTTTTTTGGATGAACTTTTTTTTGCAGGTGTTTTTTTTGCTCTGCTTGATGATCTTGATGCTCTTGCCATTTTGATTTTGTTTTGTTGTTTGTTTTGTTGTTTAAAAAAAAATATATATATATAAATAAACCTTTTTGTTATTGTTGTTGTTATACTCTAAGTACATAAACTCCAGTTGTTCATAATATATTCTATTTGATGTAGGCATATATACGTATATATATATAGTCTATTATACCGACGACCGATAAGACATACAAATGAGGAGAGAAAAGTTACCCTCCTGAACTAACAGGTAAATATCATTAGTCCGGGTTGTAAATATTTGAAACCAAGAGCTTATTTTTTTTTTATTTCATTTCATTTTCATCCTAGCAACCTTATACATACAGCCTACACTTTTTTTTGAATTTAGTAGGGAAAGAGCACGCACACACATGGGCCTCCAAATTTCAAATCTTAAAATTTACAAGCTAGAGCTAGTATTGCAGGATTGATGATATCGTCATGCTAAGGTTATAACTGAAAAAAAAGACTCAATACAACCATATTTGATATACTAACAAGTACAAATAAATGCTATACCTTTTTTTTTGTAGTGTTCGATTTACAGATTTTAGATTTGCAATTTTAAATACACTTCTGTAATATATTTTTTTATTTTTAAATTTTATAGACTATCATATAGTTTTATATATATATATATATACACACACACACATAACGCTTCTCTTCAACGTATTATATTTTTTTTTAATACATATATTATACATATATATACAATGTTTCTTGTCATTATTTTCATTATTATTATTGTGCTATTACTTATTGTTTCTGTCTTATGTTTCCTTTTCTTTCTATAATTTACGTACATATAAAATGTGACATATTTTTGCCCTTTTTTTTTGACAAATATATCTTGCTATTCATATTTTCAACTTATGCGGATAGTAACATACTTGCTAAGAAATTAAATGCTATCATTTGCATTCCTTTCATGTTTGCTACATCTTTTATTGATTCGGTTACTTTCATGTTACCACTTAACATTGGGGTTACGATTGGGGTAAGGATGTAAAGCAAGAATAATACACGTTGCCATTTCAAACCTTCTGCTAAATCTGATGGTGGACTACGTGAATTGATTGAACATGCAGCAATTACAACAAGTGCACCCATGCGTACTAAATTATCGTTCGAAGCACGACTAATATCCATTGCATTACCTGGTGTAATTAAATCTTGTATAGCCGTTAACGTCCATAAGAAGGATGCCATGTACCAGATAAATTTTTGGGAATCCGTACCATCTGCAGCAATGCTATTTTGGCCGTATCCACCGAAGAAGTTCAATACTGCCAATACTCCGTATAATCCAATGACACCCCATTCTTTTTCACCAGCTTGTGTATATGCAATGTATGTCCATAAAGTAAATGTAAACGACATCGACGCACAAGCAGTTGCTTTATTTTGTGGCGCTGCGCCAAACAATTGCGTGTAACCCATTAAGCCTAACAACGTGCAGAAGCGTGTAAATGTAGCTAAATCCGCCGACGCTGCCCCTGGAATCAAGAAATCATGTGCTTTACTGGTGATACCAAAGCTGTCTGGAACTAATGCAACAACTAACATCGATAAGAAATAATAATTTGTAATGGTCCATACTTGTTCTGTCAACGGCCTGCCAGATGATTTGACAGGTGCTGCTACTTCTTCAGCTGGCGCTGCTTTCTTTGCTGCTTTCTTTGCTGGCGATTTAGCACGTGCTTTCTTTGGCGCTGGTGATTTTTTAACTGGTGTTTTTTTCTTTGGCGCTGGTGATTTTGACTTTTTAGCTGGTGTTTTCTTTTTTGGTGGCGTTTTTGCACGTGCTTTTTTCACAGGCGTTTTTTTCTTTGGCGCTGGTGATTTAGATTTTTTTGCAGGAGCCTTCTTCTTTGCTGGTGTCTTTGCGCGTGCTTTCTTTGCTGGTGTTTTTTTCTTTGGCGCTGGTGACTTTGACTTTTTTGCAGGAGCCTTCTTCTTTTTTGCTGGTGCCTTCTTTTTTTTTGGTGGCGGTGTTCTTGACTTTAATTTTCTGTTACGTGTCGATACCATATTTTATATTTAATTGATATCTTTTATGTTATTATAATTTATTGTTTTTGGTTTTAATTTAATATAGATGTTTTAATCTATTCTTTTTTTTTATTAATATTTTTTATTTAATAAATCGGACAATTTATTTATCTTGTTATTTATCTACAATGTATGTTGTCTTTTACACACACATATGTGTATTATTTTTATTTTATTGAAGAAGTAAATTCAACAAGAATTGGCATCAGAAATATATAAGTTAAAGGATATAGATTGGCTCCCCTCTGTAAATTGCACCCATGCTATTCCTATGCTAATACTAGCAAACTAAACTCTATGAAACAGTTGGGGAGGATGGTTTTTTTTTTATTAAATTTTAAGGCGTGTGTTGTTCTATTTTGAAATTTTAACATGGGAATACCATTGAAAACATAGGAGGCGAGGAAAGTTTTTTGTAGCTAAAAATTAACGACAAAAACGCTTGAGTAAAAAAATCCCTCTTTTTTTAGACATGAATTTAGATCGGATATTCACCATCTTATTTTATCCATTTCTGATATTATTGGTAAATATATATTTTTATGACCAGGCCATATAATGCACTTATCGTTTTTTATGATAATTTTATCGATTATTGAATTGCACAATTGGAATATTGATGTCAAGTTGAAGGCGACAGTAGTACAGGTAAGTAGTAGGAGAGAGGATGGTAAAGGATATTAAAAGTTAAGCCTCATTTTTTAACGTTTCTTATGTGTCATGCATATAGAAATTTAAAATACAATAAACAACGAATGGAATGTTAAGATGAATATAATAAATTAAATTAAATATATATATAAATAAAAAGATATATTAGTTATAAATTAATCAAATACAAGTAATCAAATATTATACAATTATTAATATATTAATAACGAAAATATAAACAAAGACAAATATTATATACATACAACATGGAATTATATAAAGTAACATTAGCAGCATTTTTATTAATGGGTTTAAACATATTATTTGGCAATGGTGCAACATTATGTGGTTTGCCAGCAGAAAGTGATGGGGCAAAGCAATTTGGTATTGGACTTATTGCATATGCAATCGCGCATCATTTAGTACCAATGCAAGATGCACCAAAACGACACGGGTCATTGGCATTCATCCTATTTGCATTCTACATGAATGGTACCTTTACCAACGAAACGAAAATGGCTGTTCTTGCACTTGCTATATTTAACTTCATGGGGGGAGACTCTTCAAAAGCAGTAACACAAGTTGAAGGAAGTGCTAAACAACGTGCATTCTTCATCTTTTTTAACTTTGCATGGGCATGCCAATTCGTTATATACTTCATGAAACCAAGCGACTGGCCATATTATGCCGCTGATGACAAATCTGTTTATCTTCTTTCCATCTTATTCTTAACATGGGTATCAGAAAATACATCGAATCCACCAACTTCGACTGCTGCTGGTTTAAAAACATTCTTCTATGTTATATTACTTTCGAATATTGCAGCCATCATATTCATTCATGGTATGTCATGGGCTGCATGGAAAGAGACCAACGACGAAGTTTGGATTATGTACGGTGTAACTGCAGCTTTCGCATATTGGGCTTCCATGTAAGCATATAACGATATTTTATGAAAATATTTATTTATGTGATGTATGTGTGAAGGAGAAGAAGAAGAAGAATATCGCGCGTTCGTATTAAATACGAAGCGTAAAGACATACAATATTTGTACACGCCGTACGTATGAACAACCAAGAGCCAAAGAGAGAGGGGGGGGGAGGCTGAAATCAAAAATTGTGTGTGTAAATTTTTTTAATACGAACTTCGTATATTTTAAAAAAAATAAAAAGAGAACATATTTTTATCATATTATATATATATCTACCGTATTAATTTATTTTAAAATAAAAAAAAAGTTTTAAAAATAACAGGCACACATCATGTGTATCCTATATTTAATAATTCGTATATGACGATGGTCATTATCATTTTTTGGTTTCCCTGCTGTTATTATTATTACTATTACTGTTGCTACTCGTATCAATGCCATATTTTGACAAATGCTCTTCTATTATTAAATTGCTAAATTTAATTTTATTGCCACATTTTTCAAAACATGATGCAAATAATTCTATGCATTTCACATACATGCCTTTTGAAAATTGATTTTGAAATAGATGGCATCGAAATGTTAATGCAACGATGAAAGCTGCAAATAGTTCATTAAATTCTAATAATATTTGAATTGCTTTTTCAAACTGACCAACTCCAATATAAGTTGCTGCTGCTAATAATGGTTCATTTCTAGCTTCATAAAATTGTGCAACAGGATAAATCAATTCACCAATTTCATTTGATCTTTTTATTGCCTCAGTATTGTTGCTGTCATTGTGTTCATCATCTTCACTACCAGATTCAACTACTCGATTGCGCTGATGATCTTCTCTACTATTATTGTTTTCTTGCTTTTTTTGGTTCCATGCTGTTGATAGTATAACTGCATCGTCCCAAGAGCCTTCTGAAATTAAATATTCCTGTGCACTTTTTAAATCACCCACTGCAACGTGGTAATCTAAAACACATTTATCTTCATTCTCATCCAAGTGTTGTGCATATCGTGCACTTAACTTTTTCCAATAATCAATAGATACACCTGGTGACAGGGAAATAGCCTTTTCCCATTTACCAATTTTAATTAAAGCCTCACATGCTTTTTTAATTTCACCAAGACGTATATATTTCTCATATGCAATTTTTAATTTATCACTTGATTTTAAATTACCTATTCCCGAAAAGCGCCTCATGGTAGCACTCGTTATCAGTTCTTTTGCTTCTTGTAAACGATTTTTTACAGCATTTTTCGGATATAAAACTCGCGATGGGAACAATGGTTGTCCATCATCATCTAGATCATTTTTGCTACAATTAATGATTTTTAGAACATTGCCTTTTGAAGTGGAATTATTAGAACTGTAACTATTTTTGTTCATGATATTATTATATTGTACAATTAAAATATTTAAAAATTCATCAATTCCTTCTGCACATTCAATGTACTCAAAAATTTGAATCCAATAATTAATATTTGGTTTATACATATAATCTTGGCGGTCATTTTGTTGACCAAGATTATCATCGTTAGTAAATGGAAAGTAATAAAAGTTTTTTTTGTAAAAATTACTACACAAATATGGGCGCTTTAACGAGCTTTTCAAGACTATCCCCATGTAATCTCTCTTTGCATAGGAAAAATTTGCACTGAAAAAATTGCTAATAATTCTATACTTGGTATGTCCATTCATTCCCCAAACACGGAGCGTAGTATCACGGCTGCATGAAATAAAACGAAATGGTCTACCTGGGTGAGATGCAATTTGGTAAACATCAGCTTGATGCTCCTTTATTACACACAAACATTCGTTTGTATCAGTATTCCATATACGAATGGTAGCATCCCACGAGCCACTATATAAAATGAAGGGCAGTTCCGTGCACCATTTCAATGCACGGACATTTTCACTATGCCCATTTAACACACACCTGCAGGAACCAGTAAGATTAGCCCTAGTTTCTTCATTGTGGTTAATACGCTGTATTTTCCACACTCGAATAGTTTTGTCATTTGAACAACTTGCTATGAAATTTGTATTTAAAGGTGAAAACGCAACATTAAAAACACGATCCGAATGTCCATCCAATTCGATGAGACATGTGTGATCCAAAAGTCCAGAGTCGAATATCCTAACTATACCATCGTGGCAACCAGTTACAAATAATCTCGCATCGCCTATTTTCCATTGACAGCCAAAACATTCTGCTGGGTGTCGAAATTTTGCAAATAATCCGCCACGATCATCAATAACATAGGCATAGTTTGTTTCCCCAGTTGCTACAATTAACGCGTCATCGATTTGATTCCAATCGCAATTATACATCCGGCAATCGGTACAAAATGAGGCTATAATACCATCATCTTTTGAACCGTTACTGATGTTATTCTTGTTATTATTGCTTGTTGCTTGACCCCTTTCGCCTTTAGATAATGCATTGAAAATAGCAATCATGCCATTTTCAGTTACGCATACTAACAATTTGCCACATGGTGAAAAGGAGATGTTATAGACGCTGCTTTGGAACTCCAAGCTATTACGAAGCGTCATTGTTGGAAAATGCCACATCTTCACCATACCATCGAAGGAACTTGTAGCTAAAAAATTTTTATTGGTTGGGCAAAAAGCCATACCGAAAATGGTTTCTCGATGGCCTTCAAACGATTGATACTCCAATCGATGTGTTTTCAAATTATATAAACCTACACTACCATCCGTAAATGATACTAATGATTTCTGATCATAACCTTTATCCATCAACGGACATACTAGACTTAAATGATTACGAGTATCCACACGTTTTTTTATTTTCTCGCTTTTAACAAAATATGAACCTAATGCTTCTTTCTGTGAAACATTCCAGACTTTTAATTTACCTGTGGCATATTCTACTGATAGAAAATTTCCGACTTGGCCGTGTATCCATTGCAAACCGTTTAAAACAGGTTCTTTGTTATTCCTTTTTTTTACATTATTATGTCCTGTATTATAAACTTGTGCTTCTGTACAACTATCAACATCCCATAATGAAATACTACCATTATGATAACCAACTAATAAATACGATACTGATCTTGTATCCCATTGTAAAAAAAGGACTTTGCCACGTTTTTTTGATTTATTGGACAATATTTTTTCTGATTTTCCAATCTTTTTCACAACAATACGCCCGCATGCATGACCTATAGCAACACAATTGGAATGTTCTAAATTCCATGCTATTTCTACAGCATAACTATTTGCTGATAATTTACTCATGGTTGCATCTGAATACGTTATCAAACGCACAGTTCCATGTTTTTCATTGATATTACCAGATGCATTTCCATCGAATTTCGGCCATGCAGGAATATCCCATAAAAAACATTTACCACTCCTATCGATAAAAACAAGTGAATTGACGTGTTGGTTCCATGCTAATGTTACAATTGCATTATTATGCCGAAAATTTGCTAGTTTCTTCCCATTATCCGTGTTCCAAATTTTAATCATAAAATCAGATGAACAACTTGCTAAAACATTACCATATATTGGTGACCACTTAATACATGTAATAACTTTATCATGTGCTTGAATAAGCCTTTGAAAAGAAAACCCATTTAATTTATAAATATATATTGCTATGGTAGAACAATATGCAAAAAATTTCGGCCCAGCTGACATTACATTAGCATGATATGGTTGAACACCACCTGGAGAAACACGGACATTATAATATGACAAGGAATTACCAGAATTACTTTTTCCCGTAGCCATTGTTTTTTCATGCTCCATAGTTGATTCTTTTGTCGCCATAATAAATAATATACCGTATTAATATATTATTTATTATCATGCGTTGAGGAAAGTATTTACGGAATTAGATATTGATATGGCGATGGGGTTTCAATAACAATTAGTAATCGCTAGTCGAGATCCTCGCCTCTTCGCTTACCATCTGTACTCCGTCTTCGCGAGTCGCGAGTAACAAATCGCGTTATTGAGTTAGGTGCTTATTATAGTGCGTTGTATAGTGGTGCGTTGTTAGAGTGTAATTTTCAGTGTTGTTGTTTTTTGTTGTTGTGTTGTTGTGATGTGCTTTGGTGCTTGCCCGGCTTGGTATTGGCAACATCTTCGTTGTTTTTCAAAAAAAAAATATCGTCGATTGTCGATTTTTTTGATCGCGATTTTGACTACAATGTTATACTACTAGGTATTAAGTATATTTCCTATCATGTTCAATGGAAAATTAAAATAACACCCTCTTCTTCTCTTGGTTTACAATGGACACAGGATTGTCAACGATCCATTTCCTATAATCCCACCACAAAGCTATTTGGCTATTTGGTATGGCCATATGGCCATTTCTCTCGAAACATCTCGGGCCATTTCGCCTATGAAAGTTAAGTGTAACTTTCTGTAGTCTTATCTTTACTATAGACATAGCAAAGAAAAGACAGCCGAAGGCCTCACCAAATTTCCAAATTTTATATTTGTTATTAGTGCTGATCTTATACTAACAAGTATAAGAAAGTGGGAACAGTCCGAGATGTTTCGAGAGGGCATATGGCCATATTATGGTGGCAATATGATGATGATTATATCGTTAGTAATTATTATTGGATCGATATATATAAGTTAGAAGATCTGTGTATATATTATAAATAAAATTGTATATTAAAGACTAATGTTTGTCATATAATAATACAGATACATGCAGATAGATATACGTACAATAATAGATTAATAAGTAGGTTCATAATTATATAGATAGAAGGAAGAGATAGCCATATATAAATTTATAGATAGATATTTAAGTATTTATTTATAAAATACACCGAATCTCCTACAGAAATATAATTTGTAATCAATAATTATATATATATTAAAAATACATATATATTATTTAAATATATATATATATTGTGCATATAAACATAGATAAAGACAAAGAAAGGTAATATACATATATATATATATATCAGTAATATGAGTAATATGGATAATGAAAATACTGCCGTGCCACCACAGCAAGCATGGTCTGCATCGGATGTGTTAAGATTAGCGTTAGAAGATGGTGATTTTCTTGGTTTCATTGAAGTGAATGATAGTATTAAAACATTAGCACATGTTAGACAAAAAATTAATGAAGAACTAGATCATGTTCCAAAGAAATTTAATTTTCTACTACCAGATGGCGTTCCCGTAAGTTTAAGACAAGAGAAATCAATCGCTGCAACGGATTTTTTACCACATTTAACGATAAGACGCGGCGGCAATGCCCCAGGAATGTCCAATAAGGTTAGTGTTAATTTTAATGGGGAAAGCTTAAGTTCGTGGATAACCCCACAATATACGTTTGGACAATTAAGGCGTGATGCGGCACGGTACTTTAATCTACCAACAAACGATTGTTTATTGCAAGATGATGAGGGATGTGCATGGCCTGAGCATGCAAAAATAGAAGCAATGTTTTCTGAAGATGCACGGGATCGACCTGGTATACATATTATTTTAAAAACTGCACATTCTATGACCCGAGCTTTTGGAAATAATAATAGTAGTAGTAATAATAATAATAATAACATCAATGGAACACAAGGGAATAAAATCATGAGCAGTATGCAAAATAATAGTGGTGTATCGCAACAGCAGCCACAACAACCACCAATGGAACGTTTAATTAATGCGGCAGCATCTGATGTGGATATTGAATCAGAATTATGGAGGATATTTACCTTCTATTGTGTCCATGGAGATGCAAAAGAGGTAGAACATTTACGTTGCCATCATTGGTTGCAATTAATGCGAGATGTTGAATTATTAGGTTCTGGCACTGCTAGCCGGACTCCAGCTGCATCTTTTCGTGTCATTTACTCTGCAGAATCTCGTGGTCAAACGGGTTCAAGTGGGAAAATGAATTATGATGAATTCTTAAATGCATTAATGAATGTTTCAAGCCGCGCATGTACGCCACGTGATAATCAATGGCAGACCGGCCCATCGCAAGAAGCATTAGAAGCAGCATTTTGCGAATTGTTGGTGGAATACATGTTGCCATACGGCCGCAGGTGGAGTGTCAATGTGTGGGAGGAACAATCAAAATTGCTGTTGTTGGATGAAGTTGTTGAAACTGCGCGTCTATTCAAAGGACCGTTGTATGATATTTTTCGATTTTATTCCCCTGCGAGCGAACTTGACCCGAAAGCATTGCGGGAATTCGGTTTATGCCTTGGTTACAAAGACTGGATGACCTTTGTACAAGATTTTGACCTAAAAAATGATTTAGCCTTAAGTTTGCAACAAATAGGAGAAGTTTTCTTGGCATCTTGCCATAACAATAGTGAGGTATTATTATCTCGTATCGGTGGGCATCCAGATGATTCTATAAGACAACGGCGACATCGGCAACTGTTGCATAGCAGTGCTACTGGCCGCGATGCGTTTGGAAAGCCATTAGCGTTGACGATGTCTAGTAACGATGGGGAAACGACACGGATAAATCCATCGTTATTTCAAAACTCCAGCCGACGAAAGGCTCGTAATCGTTTGTACTTTGGAAACTTTCTTGATGCTATTCTGCGCACATCATTATTTGCATTTGATGGAATGGAAGATGAAAATGGGCCACTTCGACCTGCCAATATGGTTAAAGCGCTTTTCCAACAATTGAGCCGCACGTTAAGCCGCTCAAGAATCACGAAAATTTTAGCAAAACGCCGTATAACATGTTCATATCCAGCTGGATTGATGAGAGGATCTATGAATTTAAATGCCAAATACCTAGCGATGTGGAAGCGGGACGATTGTTGCGATTATTTGCATAGCGAACGGTCAGAAGGTGAAGTGATTAATAGTACGATGGGTCAGTTTATCCAACATCAAAAGAAAAAAACACGAGGGCGACGCACGACAATGAGGGATTTTTCATCGCCGAACACCACCTTGCGACCTCAAGGCAGCAACAATGCGAGATTTAGTCCAAGTTCACAACATACTTCGCCGCAAGGAGGTGCGGCAGCATTTTCATTGCTACAGTCTCCATTGTCGACAAATCAGCAACATTTTAATAGAAAGAATCAAGATAAAACAGGTAGAGGCTTATTATCCCGTTTGTTAACTTTGAATTCAAACACGTTGGCACTGGGCAATGGCGGGGAGCAACACGTTAACGATGCGAATGTCGAAATTTTAACAAGTCCACAAGCCGTAATGCCAACAACCTCACCCGCATCCATCGGGCTGCCTAATAATAACAATAGTAATAATAGTAATAATAGTAATAATACGGATGGTGGCATTGCGTTGTTATCACCTGCAAGTATGGGAGGATTTGGTGATTCTAGGACATCTGCATTTCAACCAAATTTATTACGAGCTGGTAGGAGCAATAAATCAATCAATTATCAAAGTTCAAATTCCTTAAATTCTTCGATGAACAATATGAATATCACCAGCAAAAACAAAGGATATGATTATGGCAAATTGTTTGAAAGACGTAATGAAAGACTGAGTAATGAACAAATTCAAAAAAGCAAAAGTGTTATGCATATGGCACCTACGTCACCGGGCCATCGTATGCGTGGACTTAAGGGCAAAGCGCAATCATCCCCCACAATTAATAATAATACCAACAAGAATAGTCAAGGTGGGTCGCCAAAAAATGTGATTAACCAGATGCAAGCAGTAAGAGAACAGCAACAGCAGCAACAAAGTATGAGCAATGGAACATCTGACAATGGTCAAAATAATAATAGTGGTATCACTGGGCAATCTATTACCAATCGTAGTTTGTCAAATGCGTCAAATACATCGACTAACTCCTCTCAGTCAAATATGAATTCGCCAAGCGTTAGAAAGAACGCAAATAGAATCAATGAAATGTATCCTGATTTTTCCGTAGACGAAGCGCAAACGTTTTTACAAATGTATAACAATAATTTGCAACAATGTCTAAATATGATTATGGAAAAGTCAGTTTCCTATATTCGAAAGCATATACAAGAAGCACATGCACGCGCAGTTGTTAAATCGATGGTAAACAATGATAGTAATAGTCCAAATGGCACAAATAGCCCAAACAATCGCCATCGTATAGAAGAAGAACAAAGGATAAGAGACCAAAGAATGAGACGAGCATTAAAGAAAGGGTTTTTGTGCTATAAACATGCCACCACTAGTAAACGCCAACGGCGATTCATATATGTAACCAGTGACTTCAAGCACTTTGCGTGGAGAGCTTTAGCTAGAGGTTCTAAAGAAACAAAACGATTTGCTGTGAAAGATATCCAAAGGATGGAAAATGATGTCTCGTTTGCGGATGATCGTTTAACAGTAACATTGCGATTGGTAACTAGACAGGTTAATTTAGAGTTTGAAGACCAATCGACGCGCGATGCATTTGTTGAAGCATTTACTTGGCTATTGAAAAATAGTAGAGCAGGAACTTTGATGTAAAAAACTATTTTTGTGCTTTGACGATGAGGTGTGAGAGATTCGTACTTTTTTTGTATGCGCGAAAGTATAATGTATATTTATACGACGCTTATTATCATATGCATATTTATTATATATATATTACGAGAGTATAAAATATGTATCATGTACGAAAGACGAAAGTCAATAATAATTTACAATTTACGCATATATATAAAATCATTATTATACGTATAATTTGATATTTTTTATATGTACGGTGTTGTGTATTCGTATATACACACACAAACACATATATTTTTCAAAATAATTTTTAGTCTTGATGACATGTGTATAGTAACATGGAAAAATTTACCACACATATCATACATTAAAAAATACTTTCTCAAACCAAAAAATATATTTAAAGTTTTTCAATTTCTGGTAATCATGGATATTATTTTGAATATTATGATACATATCATATATACGTTTTTTGTTTTTTAAATTTT
>LT649386.1:0-29939 GCA_900128395.1 Stramenopiles sp. TOSAG23-2 | reverse complement strand
TAATAAAGTATAATTGAACGTCTTTTTTTACTATATAGAATACTTGGTACTATATATTTTATTAATAATAATAATATAAAAGAAGAATTAGAATTAAAGTCTATTATTTTTATTAGGCACTTAGTACCACATTATTACATTTTG
This sequence comes from Stramenopiles sp. TOSAG23-2, assembly GCA_900128395.1. NCBI lineage: Eukaryota > Stramenopiles sp. TOSAG23-2. The sequence continues at coordinate 29,795 of LT649386.1, read as the reverse complement.
TTGTGTATGAGTTTAGGTATTTACAATGCAAATAGTATTGCAATCAATGGAGCATGATATAGCAGCATATAAAAGAAGAATTAGAATTAAAGTCTATTATTTTTATTAGGCACTTAGTACCACATTATTACATTTTGTTGTGTATGAGTTTAGGTATTTACAATGCAAATAGTATTGCAATCAATGGAGCATGATATAGCAGCATTGTGTAATTTAAGGTCTCACATTTAATTATTATCGTTAGGTTAATAAGAAATGACATCTGTACAATTATTCTTGACCACATCCATCAATCAATACTTTTGCTTCATCAAGTGATAATGTACCTTTCTTACACGCATTTAATAATGGTGGTGCACCATATTTTTTATCTAAACGACCTTTGCTAATATCATTTGCATCACCACTACCTTTACTAACTAAATAGTTCAACACATCATCATTATCGTTTTTACCATTATATGCTAAAAGATAGGTCAACGATTTATTCCCTTCCATTTCATTGTCTGTCATGGATGATGGATGTACTTTCGTATTTGCATTATTTTTCTTCTTTTTCTTTTTTTTCGATTTCTTTTCCAATGCTTTAGATGTACCAGCAACAAGTGCCGTACCAGCTGCTAACGCTAATGTACTAGCTTGCATTGTTTTATCAATTGCATTTAATGCATCTTCCGCCATGTTACTAATCTTCTGATTTTCTGTTTTTTTAACGTGTCAAAATATGTACCTGCAGTTTTGTGTCAAATATAATCGATTCTGCTATGGATCGTGGATATGTGTCAGAGGTATATAAGAAACAATGTTTCTGTGTAAGTTGTTTTTCACTATACAAACACTGTTGGTTTCTTGTTTGATCTTTTCTTAGAAGTATTCTTTCCGTTCGTGTTTGATTTTTATAAATCAATTTACTTTGTCTTTGTTTGTCATCGATCAATCTGTCAATCTACAAACGCTGTTGATGGATTGCTTGTCTGATCTTTTCTTAGAAGTATTATTTCCGTTTGCGTTTGTTTTATACAGTAAATCAATTTACTTTGTCTTTGTCGTCGATCAATCTATCAATCTATCAATCTATCAATATCCGGATATACATCTATATATATGTTTTTCCGATATATTTATTGATTACAATTTACATATTTACATGCTAATTACATGCTAATGTAATAAGTAATGTAAATGTGAACCATTCACCAACTCACCCTCATGGTTCGTTTTACCCTATTAAATAATAGTGTAAAATACAAACTTAATCATATTGATTTTTTGATACAATAATTAGTTTTTTTTATTTGAATACGTTTCATGAAGACAGAATATAAATGATGAGATAAATTAAAAGTATGTGTTTCGGATATTTTATATTTACATATAGATAGTATTGGAATAATGGATAATATTAAGGATAATATATTATACTTGTCAGTATACTAAGGGGAAAACCCGCTTTGGCCCGAAAATGGCAATTTTTATTTCATTTATTTTCGGATCCTGTTGCACTGTTAAGCAACTTAAAAATAAAACAAAATTAAAATCGTTACAACTAATAACCCTAAGTGTACTAAGTACATATTTTTATATACTCTACAATTTCCTATTTCTGTCACTTTTCACTTTTTCAATTTCTTTTTCACTCCACGACCCACGACCGTATTTGTTATAAATATTTTATACAACGCGCGCGTATATATATACGAAGTATAATATTACTTCGTACTCGTATGTACGAACTCGTATTAATATGATTACGAAGAGTAGTGTGGTGCGTATGCATACATTTATTACAGCGCTCCGTCGTGGAATTTTATCTCGCCTCTCTCTCTCTAGTCCAGCCCGTCCACATCAGTTGATTCCATATTATTGTTATCATCATCACCACCATTACCACCTATACTATTTTCATCATTTGTACCAAATATTTCTTTGTGGATGTCTGTCGATCTCAATGCGGAGGCAAAAATGCCTGGTTGCACATCTTCGTCATCATCACTGCTGTCATCATCTTGCATTGATGGTAATTTCGAAAAGTCCACTGTAACGTTTGATATGCCGCTCGATGAAGCTGCAAATGATGCAAATGGATCGGAAGCATTCGCGTTGGCTTTTACATATTTATTATTTTGATTACTTTTAACGATTTTGTCTGGTAGATTTTGCTGTTTAATGACATTGTCCTTATTTCTCTTGGCTTCTTTTTCAACCAACTGTGTCAGTGGATTTACCGGTTTGCCAACATCTGTGCGAGAACGATCTAACATGGCATATCTTAATCGACAAGCTTCTGAAGTCGTGCCTATATCTTTTGCAACCTTTTCAAAATCAAATATATGCTTTAACACAGCACTTTGTAACTTCTTATCGAGAGCAGGTGTCCAACCATTACTTGACTTGGAACTTCTTTCCTTTGCTTGCTGTTTCATTCGCGAACGCGCGCTCCGGTAATTGTCTTCTTCTTCCTCTGCTTCAGCAACCATTTGTTGCAATTTTTCTTTCTCAGGCGTCGATAACGAACGCTCTTCTTCATCTAATAGCTTTGCGGTATTTTTTGACTTGTTATTTCTAAGTTCATTTTGTTCTTTCATAATTCTTTGTGCATAGGATAAACGCCCATCATCGCGTTTACTGGATTTTTGACCAGCACTAAGTGGATTTACCCCACCCCTTTGACGTTGTTGCTGGTACATACGATACGATTCGGATACACGATTTTGCCTTTCATTTTCTTCCATTTCTTGTCGTAATTTTTCCTCTTCCTGTTCCTTTTCTTTGGCAATATCCTCCGCAGTTTTTTGTTTTTGCACTGCTGGTGCTGGGGGTAATGGTGGAGCATTTGATGTTGTTGTTGAAGGTGCTGGAGGTGGTGGTGGTGATGATGTTGGAGTAGCTTTTTTAGGCACATTTGCAGTTGTTTTTTCTGAAACATTTGCACTAGGTGATGGGGCTTTATTACTATCCGTACCTTCAACGATTTCATTTCCATCTTCATCATACACTGGTGCCCCCCTTTCTTTCCAATATTCACGCCCAACTGCTTTGATATCGCTTGGATTGTCCCCAGCTCTTCTCTCCGCTTTTGCTAAAGCACGATTATTCGAATCCAGGCGATCTAATTCTTCGTTTGAAAGTTCACGATATGATACATATTTCTTCGGTTTTGGAACTGGCTTTCCTTCATCTTTGCATTTCTGAATCAACGCTTTCCTAGCAGCACGCCGATCTTCCTTCCATTTGCGAAATGTCTTCATACTCTGACGATCATCATTGATCTTTTTGGCTTGAAATTGTTTTCTTGCTTCTCTCTCTGCTTCAATGCCACCTTCTTTCCATGCTTTCACCGCAACGCGTTCCAGTTCAAAAACAGGCCTTTCATCCAAATATGCCAATTGTGGCATCGTGCTCAACATTGTTTTACGATAATGCTTTATCTTACGCACACATGGATTTCCTTTTAAATACAATGCAGATAATTTTGGCATCTTCTTTAAAACTTTTTCAACAATTTCAACATCGTCAATATTATTACTACTTAAATCTAAATTGGTAATAGACGGACACTCCAATAAACCTTCTAAATCCTCAGCATTCGTTAAACAATTTTTCCCTAGATTCAATGTGCTCAGTTTTTCTAAACCTTTTAAATTTGAAATTTTTGCAATCTTATTTTGGCTCAAATTTAACGTTCTCAATTCGCTTAAAGTATCCAGGCCAGACATTTCTTCAATAACATTTTGATGTAAATATAAACAACGTAGTTGTTTTAAATGTTCTATATTTTCAATTTTTCGCAAACCGTTACTTTCAAGAAAAAGAGTTTTAACATTTGGATATTCTTCCAAATTTTCAATTTTACGGTATCCACGAAAATGTAAATATAATTTCTCATTCAATGAAGGTGTTTCGTACCCCTCATGTTCCATACAACTAAGTTTAATAGCAGCAGCATTCATAGTTGGCAATCCATTTTTATCAAAAACAGCAGCGCGTGCCCGTTCTACTTCCCGTTTCTTTAAATAATCAGCTACAGATGCCATATTAATAATATTTTTATTTTATTTGTTATTTTCTCGTCTTTCTTTTTGTGTATGTATGTATTTTTTCCCACAAAATATATACCAATTTGATTATACTAATATGCTATATATGATGATGGTTTAATAATTCAACACAATTGTCTATATTTAATTTCAATCTATACATGTAGATCTATCTATTAAAATTATTATCTATGTGAAATTTATCTATGTGTATAACCAACGTAAAAGAACACACACTGGAAGAAGACATAGGTGTAAAATATGACATTATACTACCAGGTATATGGTGCTATATATAATTGGGGAGGCATGATTTTCAAAAATTTTTTTCAAATTTTATATAAATTTTATTCGAACAAAAAAATCAAAAAAAAAGATTTAAAAATTAACAGAGAGAATTGCAGAGAATTAATAATACCTTAATACTGATAGATATAGGCCAATATTCGGTACTCTTTGATCGTACTTAATAAAACATACTCGAAAGAAGTAGAAAATTGGCCTCACATCACGTTGTATAATAATTTGTATTCTGTCGTATCTGTGTGTGTGTGTGTGTTTGCGAGAGAGACTGATGTTAGGATATATATATATATATATTTACAAAGAAGATAATTAATCTGTATTTTGTGTAACGAGATACATACATATATATATATATATATATAAAATCATGGCATCATTGACGGCAAACGAATTGCAAATTGAAAATGAAAAATTAAAAGCAAAATTAGATGCAACATTAAGGCAACTGCAAGAATATGAAGCAAATGCTGGGAATAATTCTTCCCCGGCAACTACTACAAAAGATGTAGTAAAAAGAACAAAAATTGAAGAGATGAGTAGCGAAGTAATTGATACAAATCCATACAGTCGTTTGATGGCGTTGAAACGTATGGGTATCGTTGATAATTATGAAAATATACGCAAGTATACAGTTATCATTGTAGGTATTGGAGGCATTGGTTCTGTTGCTGCGGAAATGTTAACACGTTGTGGTGTTGGTAAATTAATATTATTTGATTATGATACAGTGGAGTTAGCAAATATGAACCGTTTGTTTTTTCAACCCCATCAAGCTGGCATGACGAAAACCAATGCAGCTAAACAAACGTTGGAAAATATTAATCCTGATGTAGTATTTGAAGCATATAATTATGATATTACTACATCTGAAAACTTTGAACATTTTCTAGGACGTATATCAAATGGTGGCTTAGGTTCCACAAGTGTTGATCTCGTTTTAAGTTGTGTCGATAATTATGCAGCAAGAATATCAATCAACCAAGCATGTTGTGAATTAAACCAACCATGGATGGAAAGTGGTGTTAGTGAAGATGCAGTTAGTGGTCATATACAAACATTATTACCTGGTCGCACAGCCTGTTTTCAATGTGTTCCACCATTAATTGTTGCCTCTGGAATTGATGAAAAAACATTGAAACGGGAAGGTGTTTGTGCCGCTTCGTTACCAACAACAATGGGAATTGTAGCTGGTATGTTAGTACAAAATGTATTAAAATATTTATTAGATTTTGGGCAGACAAGTTATTATCTTGGATACAATGCAATGAATAATTTTTTTCCTTCTGCCATCGTTCGGCCAAATCCAGAATGTGTTTGCCGTCCATGCGTCGCAAGGCAAAAAGAATATCAAGGTGAATACAAATGGAGTCCACAAGTTTGGCAATCACCAGAGGAATTAGCACGTTTAAATCAAGCAGTGACACATGAGGATAATGAATGGGGTATTGAATGTGAATCAACAGAAGTTGAAAATAATAATAATGCTGATGATAACAATAATGACAAAAAATCAACAACTAATGATGACAATGAAACAGGAATCGGAAAAGGTTTAAAATTTGCATATGCTAAAAAAGATAATAGTTCTAAATCAAATAATAATGAAGGTACATCTGTCGTGACTGATGAATCACAATCCTTAGATGATTTAATGTCACAATTGGAAGGTTTAGGTAGTGAGTAAAAAAGTATTTAATTATATTGATATCGTACGAATTCGTATTTAAGTACTCGTATCATACGTATTAAAAAGAAAGTAGAGAGAGAGTAGGATATATGTGCTTGCACGTTTTTATTGTGATTGAGGTATAAAAAAATATTTTTTTATTTTTTGTTTTTTTCTTTTTGGTCTCTCTAGAGTATTTTGTATTTTTTACGTACGAAAGAAATCATCAAGTGTTATATTTAATTTTTTTTTAGTAAAAAGATAAAATGCATGTTGTAATCATTTTAAATGATATCCATCCATAAATTTATATATATGTATATCATTTTACTTCTCTCTCTCTCTTGCCTAATCTCTACTCATAAAATCCTCCACTATCTTCCCAATAATTGATAATTGTGATCCAATTTTACATGCATAATCAGGGCCAGTATATCCCCACCAATCCCAACAAGATTCTGGATTAAATGCATTACTAGCTGCTTGTGGATACAAGATAACAATATCATTTGCTTCAGCCCAATCATTATAACCAGCATTTTCAACAAAAGTAGTATTTACATTTTCAAATGCTTGTAAACAACCATGATATGCAACGTGGAAATTACAACTTTTCATATTTCCATTTTGACATTTCGTTGGTATATATGCATATCCAACATCAGCCATTCCAATAGTTGATAAATTAAGCCCTTCATCGTCACGGTAATTTGTTTGTAAAAACGGAACAATAAATTTTTTATTAGCCTTTACACGTGGTTTTAGTTTATCATTATAAAAATGTTTCAACATGGCACCAGCAGCATCAAAATTACAATTATTTAAATATGGGGAACCAAAATAATTACAATCATTACCATAGCTATCAGTGACCATCGCATGTGCAGCTGGTATATCATCTTTCAATTCAATGTCACTATCAAGGGCTCCTAATGCGCTATAATACGAAAAAGTTTTAGCAATTACACCTGGTTTAACTTTTTTATCTTGCGTCCCAGAGAAAAGCCAAATTTTATCACCTTTTGTATTCGAAGGGTCATCAATTGTTCTTGTCGTAGTATAGGTTGTATATGTTATTGTAACCAATTCTGTTACTGATATAAATTCAGGTGCAGACATGCAAGCATTCATTGCTATTGCTAATTTGTCTTGGGCACAGAAAAATGGACCACCTGCAATAGAACCTACTCCAAAAACGTCTTTATTGTAAGAGATGTGATGTTGTATTGCCATGAACCCACCAGATGAAACTCCTGAGACGGAATATGGGCGTATTGTAGCAGCATGTGCAATGATAAATATATCATTTGCTATGCAAATGATTATTATTATTATTAATAACATATAATATGAAGTTGATATGAACATGTTTTGATATTGGATTGCTTTAATCCCTGATAGACATCAAATCCATGGTATGATATAACAAAAGAACCAATAGATGTACATGTCCGTAATGCTATTCCCATCCTAGCCCAGTACGGATCAACATTTTTTTTCTTATACCATCAATTCTATAATTGAACTAATTCACCACAACAAATGAAGAAGACCTGGATGGAAGATGAATTCAATTTTTAAATTTGACTAACACCTTTTTGAACATCAATATTTTTATATACAAAGAGAGATACATGTATACATACACACACACACACATATACATATCACAAGACAATATTCACAATATTATTGTCATAAAAACATATTAAAACAACAACAAATTCACATCTTACAACAATAATTGTACTCAAAGGAGAATATAGATAGATAACATGTCTGACGTTGTAATGACAGATGCTACTAGCAGTAAAAAAGAAGAAGAAATTGATGAAAGTTTATATTCACGTCAATTATATGTTATGGGGCATGCTGCTCAAAGAAGAATGATGGAATCCAATGTTTTGCTTGTAGGCTTAAAAGGACTAGGTGTCGAAATAGCGAAGAATATCATCCTTGCTGGAGTTAAATCGGTCACCTTGTACGATCCACGTGCTACTGAAATTGCTGATTTAAGTTCACATTTTTATTTAGGTAAAGCAGATGTCGGCAAACCACGTGCAGAATGTTGCTTACAACAACTTGCAGAGTTAAACAATTATGTACGTGTATCTGTACACACAGGTGCGTTAGATCAGGATTTTTTAACTAGTTTTCGATGCGTAGTAATGACAGATTCTACATTACAAGATCAAATGAAAGTCAATGCAATATGCCATGCTAATGATATTGGTTATATACAAGCAGATACACGTGGTTTGTTTGCAAGTATTTTTTGTGACTTTGGTGAAGATTTCACGGTGTATGATAAAAACGGGGAAAATCCATCCTCATGTATGGTAACATCTATCGAAGCAAATGTTGAAGATGCATTAGTCACAGTGTCAGACGATGCAAGGCATAATTTAGAGACAGGTGATTATGTAACCTTTACTGAAATAAAAGGTCTTACGGAATTAAATGGCTGTGAACCGAGACGTGTTACTGTGAAAAGTCCATATACGTTCACAATTGGTTCCACAATGGGAATGAATGCATATGAACGTGGTGGCCTTGCCAATCAAGTTAAAATGCCGTCGAAACACACATTCAAAAGCTTGCAAGAATCATTGGTACAACCAGGTGAATTTTTAATGAGTGATTTTGGTAAATTTGATCGACCACCACTTTTGCATTTAGCTTTCCGCGCATTAGGTGAATTTGGATTCCCTTTGCCAAGACCAGGAAATGCAGAAGATGCTGAACGTTTTGTACAACTTGCTGTGGAAATTAATAAAAATGCAAAGGATGATCATTTCAAAGTTGATCTTCCAACAGGTGAAGATGCAGAGAAGACATGGAAAAAAGTATTAAGACAATTCGCTATGGGTTCAACTGGTGATCTATCACCAATGGCAGCTGCTATGGGAGGAATTGTCGGTCAGGAAATTATGAAAGCATGTTCTGGTAAATTTATGCCAATTAATCAATGGTTTTACTTTGATGCGATTGAATGTTTGCCTGCAGAATGGCCACTTGCACCAAAAGAATACGAACCGGAAGGTAATCGTTACGATGGGCAAATTGCTGTTTTCGGACGTTCATTTGTTGCTAAATTAAGAGATTTAAGTTACTTTTTAGTCGGGTCTGGTGCCATTGGTTGCGAAATGTTAAAAAATTGGGCATTAATGGGAGTCGCAACAAGCGGGAAAGCCACAGTTCATTTAACTGATATGGATACGATCGAAAAATCTAATTTAAATAGACAATTTCTCTTTCGTCCAAAAGATGTTGGTTGTGCTAAATCAACTACGGCTGCACTAGCAGCTATGGCAATGAATCCTGGAATGAATGTTAAATCGTATGAGGACAAAGTAGCTCCGGAAACAGAGGGTACATTTGGAGATGCATTTTTCAACTCCTTGAGTGGCGTTTGTACGGCGCTTGACAATGTAGAAGCACGCTTGTATGTTGATCAACGTTGTTTGTATTATCGCAAGCCAATGCTTGAAAGTGGTACATTGGGAACAAAGGGCAATACGCAATTAGTACTACCATACAAAACTGAAAATTATGGCGCATCAAGAGATCCCCCAGAGAAAAGTATTCCAATTTGTACATTAAAAAATTTCCCATATCAAATTGAACATACGATACAATGGGCGAGAGATTTTTTTGAAGGAACGTTTACGCAAGCATCTGATGATGCAAACCAATACCTAGGTAACAATGCTGCGTTTTTAAAATCATTGGAAAGCCAACAGAATGTTAAATTGGATATCTTACAACGTTTGCATTCAAGTCTTGTCTCAGAACGTCCAACGACGTTTGAACAATGCATTGAATGGGCACGATTAAAGTTTGAAGATCTTTTCGCAAACAATCCAAAACAATTGTTGCATAATTTTCCAACCACCATGCAAACATCGTCGGGCCAGCCATTTTGGTCTGGGCATAAGCGGGCCCCGACGCCTTTATCATTTTCACCAGACAATGAACAACACATGGCTTTCATTGTCGCAACAGCTAATCTACGCGCTTTCAACTATGGTATCAATGGTACACGCGATGTTGAAAAATATTTAAAAGTTTTATATAGTGTATCAGTACCAGCATTTAGACCTAAAGAAGGTGTGAAAATTGCTGCAAATGAAAAAGAGGCTGAGGAAATGAAAGATGGCGGCAATAACAGTGGCATGGTTGATACGGACAAAGTTGCAAATGAAATCATTGCTGGATTGCCAAATCCATCTGAACTTGCTGGTTATCGTATGAACCCTTGTGAATTTGAAAAAGATGATGATACAAATTTTCACATTGACTTTATAACAGCATGTTCAAATTTGCGCGCTATTAATTATGCAATTGAACCTGCTGATAAATTTAAGACAAAATTAATCGCTGGTAAAATTATTCCAGCATTAGCAACTACTACCGCAACTGTAACTGGACTTGTATGTTTAGAACTTTATAAAATTGTTCAAGATAAAAAATTGGAAGATTTTAAAAATGCATTTGTCAACCTTGCTTTGCCATTATTTGCATTTTCAGAACCAGTTGGCGTGAAAACAACGGAAGTTGAGACGAAAAACGGCGAGTGGAATTGGTCCATCTGGGATCGTATTGATGTGGAAGGCCCAAATATGACATTGAATGACTTTATTAAACATATTGAAGAGGAATACCAATGTGAAATCAACATGCTTTCATGTGGTGTTACAATAGTATATTCATTTTTCTTCCCTCCAGCAAAAAGGAAAGAACGCGGGGAAATGCCTTTGGAAGAAATTGTATCCAAATTTGTGTTGAAACGGGATTTGGATGCACGTGATACTTATATTAATTTTGAAGTTTGTGCAGTTGATGAAGATGACGATGATGTAGATTTGCCATATGTACGTTATCACAGTGGTGCTCTGTAAAAATTGACAAAGCGAAAAAAAGAAAAAAAAACACAACACAAAAACGAGAAGAAAACGTAAAAAAAAAATGTGTATCATAACATGATGTGTTTAAAACACCCTACATTTTATATAAAAAAAGTTACGAATAATTACGAGTATTTTATATTTTTTCGTAATTTATAATATTATGATACGTTACGTATATTTTTTTATATAACTTTAATAAAATCCTACTCTCTTAAATGGTGTTAGGGCTAGTTGGACTACTTCTTAAAGTTTCAAGTACTTGCGCAAGCTCATCTAATTTACTTCTATGAACATTCTTTTCTTTAAAATCTATGGAGGCAATTTTAGCATGCTTGTTTATAATTTCCTTATCACTACCATTGGCATCGTCTATGGCATTATCACCATCCCATGCTACATTAATGTCAACAATATCAACAGCAGCAAATTTCCCACCATCATCAGTAGAATCATCCAATGAAACTGCTACTACTGGTGTTTTTTGTTTTGGTGATTTCATACTCTTTTGGCCATTTGGTATTGATTTATTGTTATTACTTTTGAGAATATTCCTCCTGACAACCCGTTTTGGTTCCCATGGTTTCTGAACAGGAAGCTTGTAACGCCCATTACTATTACCCGACTGTGATGAATTAGAATTATAATAAGCATCTTTATCAAATTGTGGCGGCGATAATACGGATTTATTGCTTTTGATTTTCCGAGGTGGTTTTGCATTTCCACCAGGACGCCATGCTTGGACTGGTTTTGTTGTTCCATGGCGATTCTTTTTCGACGAAATTTTAGGGTAATTAATCAATTCAGCAGCCTTTTGAGCGGCATTGTAATTTTTTTTCCCTGCTACAGCAGCTGCTCGTGCGTTGAAATCAGTATTGCCATTCTGTTGCTTAGATAAAATAGAAATATCCTTTGCCGAATTAACTTCTATATCGCCTCTTTCTGAAAAATTCTCAAGTTTTTCATCTGCTGTAGATGAGGCAGAAGGAAAACTATAAAGACCACGATTCAACGAGGTAGCACTTTCTGCAAATTTCATATTTTTCAAAAATGCTGAACTGCGATTAATACCTGTACCACTATTTGGAAACGCTTTTTTTGAATCTTTCATTTCTTTCTTTATACGCCGATTTTCAGCCAATGAATGCTTATAATCTTTATGCAACAGCGTGTATTTAGACTCTAATCGCGAGATGCGCCCTTTGTAATTATTCAACTCTTCTTGTACGGCTTCGCAATGATCTTGTAACCTCATTTCACGTTCCTCTATCGCATCTTTCTCATGTTGCAAATCAATAAATTGTTGCTTCATGCTTGAATTTTCCAATTTTACATTTCCTAACATTTTATCAATATGTTTTTTCCTATTGATAATAACTTCTTCCCGTAAAGCTGCTAATTCAGCAATTGTTACCATTGCTTCACTTTCCACTTTTCTTTTAATTCGCTCTGCTTCCGATAATTTTTCATCCAATTGCCTTACCTGTTCCCGTAACGTTTTTGCTTCAGCATGTGTCTCTCTTAATTCTTCATCTGCAGTAAGTGCTAAATCGAGATGTCTACGTAAAGTAGTTGTGGATTCCTTTGCTATATCCTGTGCCGTTTTTAATTCTGCATTTAAACTTGCTATTTCAGTCTTGTACTTTAATTTCATTAACTCTAATTCATCATGTTTCTCTTCATGCTTTTTTAACGTTCTGTCAACAAGCTTCGCATGCGACTCCGTCGATTTCAAAATAGATTCCCGTGTCCTTTTCTCGGTTTCCTCTATTGTTTTGTCACTTATTCGTTTAATATGATCCGTCTCTTTCTTTGCTGTACGTAATTCCACTCGTAATTCAGAGACTTGAGCACGTAAATTAAACAATTCAATCTCTTTTTCATGATTAATATTTCTCTCTGATGTAACCATGTTTTGGTTGTTTTCTTGAACTTTCATTAAAGCATTTACTTGCTTTTTCTTTTCTTCTAATGCCAATTCAAAATCTTTCATTTGAGATTTTAAAAAATTAATTGTTTCATTATTGTTGTCATTATTTACATCATTATTATTACTATTATTATTATTATTATTATTATTATTTGGTAATGTAGATTCAAATGCTTGATTTAAATTTGTCTTTAGCGTTTTATTATTATTATTTGTCGCTTCTAATAATTTTACACGACTTGTTAAAGCTGTAATCAAAGCACGTGGTGTTTTGTGAATAGTATTGCTTAATTTTAACTCTGGATCTAGTAATGTTTTTCGAATAAAATCTTCATCTATTGCCTTTGTGTTATTATTATTATTATTATTATTATTTTTGTTGTTGTTATCATGATTGTTATTGTTTTTTTTTTCATTAACATTATCATCAGATTCTTCAATCATAAAATCATCAATCACTATTACTGGCGCATTACTGATTGGACGATGTTGCTCTTGTTCTTGAGGTTCCTCTTCATCCACATCTTCACCATCTCCAACGATTTTTGTACCATTTTTAATTTTAAGCACAGCTTCTTCTTCTTCTTTTTGACGAAGAGAACGTTGTAATTCTTGTATTTGCGTCAATGCATTATCTCTTGCATTGACTAATTTTGGACTTAGATTTTTTGGACTGCTACTATTTGATGTTGGTGAAAGCAACGACGAAGAGACATTACTCCCATCACCATTTTGTTTTTGATTTTTATTTGAATTATTTGTTGAACTTAAACGTAATTTACTGGGTTTATTATTGGTGAGACGGTTATTGCTTTTATTACTATTATTTTTATTATTATTACTATTATTACTATTATTATTATTATTATTACGTAAGCTTTTTCTACCGGTAATGCTTTTTGCACTTTTTGCACTTTTATCTTTACTACTTTTACTATTACTGCTTCGCTGTTTTATAGCACGTAAACTAGATGTTTTTCTCATAATTTTTTTCGCTGAACTTCGTAACGATACACGCGGCACACGTAAACCAGTTCTTTTTGCCGCTGAAGTTTTTGGCAATGATGATGCTGATGCCGATGTTGTTCTGGTTGTCCTTCTCGTACTACTAGATGACGATGAAGAAGAAGTACGAGAGGAGGAGGACGATGTAGTGGGTAATTTTGAGGATCGTCTCATGATTATGAATATCCTGCTGTTGACCTCGAATATATATATATATGTTCTGAATATACATATAGGTGTATATATCTATAATACATGTTCTAGAATAGTATAAATTAAAATATGCTAGAATATATCTTTTGCGTGGGCCTGTATATATATGTTCTGAATATACATATAGGTGTATATATCTATAATACATGTTCTAGAATAGTATAAATTAAAATATGCTAGAATATATCTTTTGCGTGGGCCTGGTGTATACTCTGGGCCTGGACAGATTTTCCTTGCCAGTTATAGGCCTGCTGGGCCTGCTGTGGGCCTGGTGGGAGCTAAGCCAGTACTTATAGCTTACATTCAAAACTTTCTGGTGAGATATGCTTCATACTCTCTTGAAACATCTGATACTTTCCCACTTTCTTATACTTGTTAGTATAAGAAAACACTACTACTACCAAATATAAAATTGGTCACTTCGTCTGTCTGTCTGTCTTTTCTTTGCTATGTCTATAGTAAAGATAAGACTACATAAAATTATACTTAACTTCCATAGGCGAAATGGCCCGAGATGTTTCGAGTTAGAGTGTTAGAGTGCATAGCATTGATTTTATCAAGCCTATATGTCCATATTAGAGATATTGATTTTATCAATGCTATTTCAATATTAATTCTTCACACCCCACCAAAACCAGTCAATTTTCTTCTCATCACATAGAAAATAAAATATTAGATATTAGCAACATCAAAATAACATTACATAGTATTGAAAATAAAGATAACAAACTCCATACAGAAATACATAACTACATCATATGATATCCATACCGATATATATATATATATTAAAGTTTATTATAATAATCAAAACAAACAATAAAAACAAAATTTAATTAACTAAAACATGTCTCATCGTAAATTCGAAGCACCACGCCACGGTTCCCTTGGTTTCTTATATTATAATAATCAAAACAAACAATAAAAACAAAATTTAATTAACTAAAACATGTCTCATCGTAAATTCGAAGCACCACGCCACGGTTCCCTTGGTTTCTTACCACGTAAACGTTCAAGACGTCATCAAGGTCGTGTAAGATCTTTCCCAAGAGATGATGCATCCAAAGCGCCACATTTGACCGCTTTCATGGCATACAAAGCAGGTATGACACATATCATGCGTGATGTTGACAGACCAGGTGCAAAAATCCACAAAAAAGAAGTTGTTGAGGCTGTTACCGTCCTTGAGGCTCCACCTATGGTTGTTGTAGGTGTTGTTGGTTACAAAGAAACTGTTGATGGTTTACGTACCGTAACCACTGTATGGGCACAACATTTATCTGAAGAATGCCGTCGTCGCTTTTACAAAAACTGGTGCCAAAGCAAACAAAAAGCATTTACCAAATATTCGAAAAAAGCTGCAGAGGAAACCAAAAATACCGATACCGAGCTTCAACGCATCAAAGACCATTGCACTGTTGTACGTGTTCTTGCACATACACAAATTAAAAAAATTAAATTGCGTCAAAAGAAAGCACATTTAATGGAAATCCAAATCAACGGTGGGGACGTAGCAGCTAAAGTTGACTTCGCAACTGGTTTATTTGAGAAAAATGTACCATTGTCATCCGTTTTCCAAGAAAACGAAATGATTGACACCGCAGCATTGAACAAAGGTCATGGTTTTGAAGGTGTTGTTACCCGTTGGGGTGTAACACGTTTACCACGTAAAACACACAAAGGTTTACGTAAAGTAGCATGTATTGGTGCATGGCATCCAAGTCGCTTACGTATGCATGTTGGACGTGCTGGTCAACGTGGTTACCATCATCGTACCGAGATTAACAAGAAAGTTTACAGAATCGGTAAAGCTGGTGATGACAAATCATGTTCCACTGAACAAGATTTAACTGCAAAAACTATCACACCAATGGGTGGTTTCCCACATTACGGTGTTGTTAACGAGGATTGGATCATGCTTAAAGGTGGTGTAACTGGACCTAAAAAACGTGTAGTTACATTACGTAAATCATTATTGGAACATACCAGTAAGAAAGCATTGGAGGATGTACCAAGTCTTATTAAATTCATTGATACTAGTTCTAAATTTGGCCATGGTCGTTTCCAAACATTTGCTGAGAAAGACAGATTCATGGGACCACGTAAAGCTAAAGCACAAGCACCATTGAAAGTTGAATAAATTATGAAAAAGGAAGGAAAAAAGTGTGTGAGAGATTATCTTAATTTATTATACAGTATTTAACAACAATAGTATAATTAATTGGTATACTTCATCTTGTTTCTATACCTATATACATCATTCGCTACACAATCTAAATCTCTCCATTTTCCATTTCCATTTTACTCTTTCCACCTTCATATATTGTACTTGTATATTTAATTATGGTATACTTTCATCTTCTTTGTACCTATGAGTGTACATCTCCGAATAATGTTCCCATGTATTCCCATAATGCTATAGACCTGGTACATGCATTGAGGAATTAATAAGACACACAAAACGGGGGAAGGAGAGCGTTTGGTGTTTTTGATGTTAAATTATAATTAGTGCATTAGTAAAAATAATAAATAATGGTAGAGATACAGTGAAACAGAATGAAACATAATAGAAGATAGTCGTGGACATTGTTAGAACAATCTGTACTTCGATAATATATTTTTACATATACTGGAGTAGACTGTGTAGAAGATAAAAAGAATGGGGAACAGAATGATGTATAATAATACCATGAGATTTTTGTTTTTCATATCTGTCATATTGTCAATATATTTAATGGAATATAAAGTATTGTCTATGGAACCAAATGTAATACCGGAACCACCAATAGAAAATCCACCTGATAGACGTGATGCACCACCATTACCATTGGCACCTATTGTTAAATCAAACAAAAGGTTTTTTCGCCCAGCCCCAAGGAGCTTTGTGCAAGCTGACCGTGGTTTGCCTCCTCTACCTCGTCCACCAGCTAATTCCTGGCCAGCAGATGTACGTCAAAAACTAGGTAATGACGTTAGCGACGAGGATTATGATATTAAAAAAAGAACAGAAGTTGTTCGTGTACCTACTAATTTAAAATTTGATGTTGATGAATCTCCTAGAATATCAAGGGAAGATATGGAAAGAAATGCAAGTTATGCTCTCGAAGGTAGTTTGTTAAATAAAGCTTTGAAGCATGAAGCAACAGAATCAGGAGAAGAACAAAAAGAAACTATGGATGCACAAACTGTTGGTGATAATGATGCTGATGCGTTACAACAGGAGTCTACCAAAGAAGAGAAGTAAAAATTTATACGAGCGCGTATTTTTTGTATTTTTTTTTATTTATTATATATTATATAAAAAATTAAAAAATACGATCGTATTATTTTTTACAACAACAAATAAAATGTAGAGCCTTATTACGAGTATATAAAAATGCTTTTTTCTTGTTTACAATTTACTTTCTGCAGCCATCATTGTACTCATCATATCTCTTAAAGCGTTTTCCAAATGTTGACAAAATTGTGCTGTAAATCCACGTGCACTTGTTACATTATACAATAACATATCCTGATTTGTACTATATGCAATACCAAGGCCATCAGAAACTACTTCACCCCATCCCCATCCATCAAACAATTCATGACTTAAATTACTAGTTGATAAATGCCAAGTTTTACTTTTCCAATACAATGGATCTGTGAAAATACTTGGTGTTTTCTCATTATTGCCAACCAACATACTTAAGCCCATCAAATGACGATCGCATGCATTGCCACTTGCTGCATTTTTAATATATGCACCATGTGCAGAACATGCTGTACGAATAGCCTCTGCACGTTCTGCTGCAGATTTAGTACGATCATCCATAACATCACACATATGTTGAGAATCAACAGATACGGAACGTATAGTTTCAGTTCTTCCATGACGATATGCACGCATAGAAAATGGTTCATATGTTGCACGGCATTCACCAAACATACGCTTATATGCTATTTGAATTGCCATTTGCGCAAATGCATCAGGGGAACATTTGAACGATTTAATGATAGTTTTACCACAACCATAAAATGGCAAGACAGTTAAATCATGTTTTTCAATTGTTTGTGTAAATTCTGCAATTGCATTGTTTAAATCCCAGTTCATTGCCATATCAAAATTTAACAATGTACTGATATTTCTTGGTGGTATTCCACCATTAGAAGCAAATTCAGCAACTTTTTCTTGTGGATTTGCATTTTCAAATACAGTTAATTTCTCTCTTTCATGCGTCAATAAGAAATCCGATAAGCCAACAGCTGGTTGACCATCATAATTGGAATGTTCACCCATTAATCCAGCTTTACCATTTTCAAATACAATAATTTGTACAGATTTATCATACCATCTTTCCTTGGAATCACCATGCCATAATGCACGTGCCGTTTCTGTTCGTGTCACTGGGGCGCTGCTATCTAAGCATACGCAGAAAATGGCACTTTGTACTGCATCTAAAAATTCTTGGTTGGACGGATCTGCCACCATACGTGCCCTAGCACTAGCCCATGCATCCCTATCTGCACCACACATAGCTCCAACTGCTGGAACATTTTCTGGACAGCCATCACCAGCCATATCAATAATTGTTTTGAATTGTGCACGTAAATAACTAGTTGAAAATGGTTCATAATTTCCTTCAGGTCCTTTGCTTGCTTGGAACGTAAAAAATTGCCCATTTCGTACGACGACAATATTTTGACATTCTGGCCCACCATCTGGTAAATAATGCACTCCATTGTCCATCCCTGGCAATGGGACACGACATGCATTGAACATATATTTATATGGAGTAGCACATCCAGGACCAATACCAGCACCATTTGCATTTACATCTTCCCCATTACATACCATTTGACGAAATGTAAGTGCACCATGTGACAGCAATGATGCTCTTAATATATTATTATCACGGTATCCTTGTGGTAAATCCGCAAATGAAAAGAAATAGCTCACATTGATAACGTTCGACATGCGAAATTCTAAATAACTTCCAGTATTCCACCAATGTTGAAGCCAACTACTGTTTCCATATTCATCTTTGCGTTTTAATAAACGTTCATGTAGTTTTTCTCCCATGCCACCACTTTGTAAAAATTCTTCAACACATTTTTTCGTATGTTCATATTCTTCATCAGTTGCCAATGCACGTACAGATTTTAAATACGTCTCACACGAGGCTTTCAATCCCGCTACTGGCAATTGTGGTAATTTTAATTGACCTGAATACAATGGTTTAGTATTATCTTCCATATGTAAATGTTCACGATAATCCCCTTTAAAAGTAAATACATTTGTAGAATTTGTAATCCAATTTTCACCTTGTTCTACATTTGTTGGTGAGCTTGCATACGCCATAATTAATTATCTTTTTTTTATTTGTTATATTTTATTTTCTTTCTTTCTTTTATTATTTGTTTTTCTTCTAGTTTCTTCTTTCAATATAATCTAATAATACCTGTATAATACTTGTATGTATTATATCTATATTTCTCTCGTTTAAAGATATTATAATTACATTTTTTTCTTTTGTGTCGGTCCAATCCAAAAAAAAATGGTCCCACATCCATGCAACTCATCACATCATCAATAATTACACTACCCGAGGATCTTATTTATCATAAATAATTGTTTTCACCTTATTATGAACTACCACCTGGTATCCTAATATCACTCCTGTCGTGTAAAATTTAATGCTATTGATATGGTAATCTCTCGTATACCAGGACAAATAGTTGATATTTGATCCAAAGCCCAAAGCCGATAAATAGGAATGAAAAAAGTTGTTAAAGATTATATTTAACACTGTACAGCATTGATGCCAGATTGCCTCCGCCTGCCTTCGCTTTTTGAACTAACACGATGGATATACCATTAGCCCGGAGGGGAGGTGTTGTTGTTTGTTATTCTTCTTGGATTTTATTATCCTGAAGTAAAATAATGAATAAATGATTAAATCAGATAACTAATATACATAGTAACTTCGATGTACATACAACAGATATAGAAACACTTTCTTTCAGATAGTAGTTGCAATAATAATCGATATATCATATATATACATATATTATAGCAGACATGTCGAGTAGAAAAAATTTGAAACCTGGTATCAGGTATGTTGTGCAAATGTTACAGGAGTGGGGACCATTGGAAACGATTAAAAAAGTTTTTCGTTACGATGAAGTAAAACTAGGTGTGTTAAAAGGGGAAGATTATTTAGGTAACAAATATTACGAGGAAACAAATGAGCAACATGGACGTCATAGATGGTGCGAGTATAATCCAAAGTACGGGTGGAACTGGGACCCAACGAGGATACCACCTGAATGGCATGGTTGGATGACACATATGTCTGATCATACTCCAGTAAATCCAAGTACCAAACGTGGTATGCAAAATAATTGGGCATCAAACGTACCAAACGCATCAGAACATGAAGGGACTATAACAACTCGAGTAGATATTAATCCATCTGTCGTGCGTACACGTGGTTATGGTGTAGGTAGTGTTTTTCATCAGTTCGAGAAAGGTGATACACCAGGTGAAGGAAGTCTTGACCAAAAAAACTTAGCATTTTTCTCCATCCCAGATGATGGCTTATCACCAAACAAAGGTAAATATTGGACACAAAAAGGTAGTCCATTATCAAATAATTATCAACCAAATGAATTAAAAATTCATGAATGGGATCCAGCCAATCCAACTGGTGAAGGTGTAAAAGTAACAGATCGTGCAAGAGATTTAAAAGACTTGTAAAAACAGTTGATCATTATTTAAATTCATTTCAGTTCGTTCATCCATACCATTACATCGTCGGTAAATATCTTGCTCAAATGCTATACGATAATCACTTTCAATTTTAAACTTTGTTTTTACAATTAATACGTCACCAATCGTACCACCACTTTTAAAATCTAACTCTCCATTATATACAGCAAAACTTGCATTGTATTTGTTTTTCATAATTTCTAATGATTTAAAACCAAATAATTGTGATCTTGCTCTTTCCATAAATTTCATATAATTAGCATAATAAACAACAGTTGTAAAATCGGTGTCTTCATAATACACTTCAATTTTTACATCTTTTGGTTCACTCCATCCATCATTAGCTAAAAGTTTTTTTTTTGGTGGTGGTAATTTTTTTTTCATTGTTTTCTTTTTTGGATTTAATAAATCCCCAAAAATTTGCCTCATATTAACTGTGATCATATCGGGCAATGTACATATTTTCATATCCTTTCCAACACATACCATTTGTACCGTGCCTTGAACGATTAATGTCCATGGTTCGTTATTGGACTCTTCTAATTGTTTTGTTGTTATATTTTTTCTCCAAACAGATTGATCAAATTCAAGTCGATATGAACTTTCAATGGTTGGAACGGTGCGTACTTCTAACGTATCGCCATGCCTAGCAGCTTTTTTATATGCAATTTTAACATTTACTACTACAAAACTACGACCGGACGTATCAAACAAATCAACCAATTGATCTTGTCCTAAAAGCAATTCCCGGCCACGTTCAAAATATTTCAAATAATTAGAATGATACACAATTCCAACACAATCCGTATCTTCATAATATATAATGACTGGTAAGATAGAAGCCATATTCAATTGTTTTATTATATATATAGATTGTTATTATATTTTATATATATATCACAAAAAAATACAATAAACTGAAAATCTGTTTTATGTATCTCTATCCTTCTTTCTGTGTGTAATAAATTTATTTGTTTTCTTTATCTTTTTTATAAATTGTTGTGTTTGTAATATTAAAATTTATTATTATATTTTTATATCGTACTCTATGTGTATTCTCCACCAGTACAGTTTTCCTATCACCCCCCCCCTGCAATAGATCAAACGCAAAAAAAACCAAAGTTAAAAGTGCCACACAGAGCACAGAGCACACCAGCACACCAGCAGCACACACCACGAATATAAACACGAATATAAAAAAAAAATAACAAAATGAATTTAAAATTTTAATATTATTAGAACAAGTAAACAAATATTGCTCTCGACGAACAAAGGTACAATACAACAGTATATAATATCCGAACATACATACAAATAAATAGAACGAAGGAAATAAAAGGAAATAATATGAATGGCAAAGTAGTAGTAGAAGAAGAAGGGGAAGAAGATGATAATAATGGTATAGAAATGTTTCCTGGTGAACAAATAATAGTAGAATGTTGTGATGGAAAGGAACTGGAAATACCGCTTGAAATAGCAATGATGTCACCAAAAGTTGTGGATATGAATAAAAATAATGAATATGTAGAGGAGGAAACAACATCCCCATATTTATTTCCACCAGTGCCAGAAAAATATAAAAAAATTGTATTAAAAGACGTACCTTCTTTTGGTTTATCCCGGGTATTGGAATATTGTAAATATCATGAAAATTGTGAAGAAAAAAGTCTTAGGGAAAGGGATTTTTGGGATGCAGATTTTTTAGACCAAGAAGATGTATATAATATATGCGTATTAGCAAAAGCTGCTTATTATTTAGATGTAAAGCCTTTGATCGATTTAAGTTGCCGAGAATTAGCATCTCGTATGAGAAATTTATCTGTGAAGCAGTTGATTGATTTATTCCATATAAAACAAAAAAAAGATTTTTTACCTGTAAATGAAAAAAACCCTCCTGTATTTTTAAGACAAGCAGATATATTTCGCCGAGAATTTGGTTTAACAGGTGGTACAAGTAATGCGATCAATCAAGCATATGATTTAATCATATGTGATCGACACGAAAAACCTGAATTAAGCACGACGAAAGAAAAATCAAAATTAGTATATGAAGCTTTAATGAAAAGACAAAGATATTTAAATATATCAAAGGAAGAATTAGATAATGTTTTAAAGAAACGAGTAAATAATCATAATAACAATAAAATGACAGCATCAAGTGCTTTCAATCGCAATATCAACAAGATTGATACTGTTGGTAATTTTGATGTAAACAAAGATAAAGATGATGAATTAATTGATGGATTTATTGAATTAGATGATGGTAGAATATTTGTAAATCATAAACTTGAAATGAAAAAAGTTACATTGAAAGTTACAGATCAGAATATAATGGTTCAAAAAAGTTATGAAGCACTTAAAGAGGTAGGTTTAGAAGAATATGCATTTAAACGACCTTCATCGTCATCATCATCTGATAAAAAAAAGACGGAAAAACCATCGAAAAAACCTAGTTCGAATGGAAAAGTTGCTCGACAACCTCCAGTAGCTGCCATAAGTAAAAAAAATAAAAAGACAGCAAAAGCAGCAATAGTAGAATCGAAGAATAATGGGAATAATAATAGTGATGAGCAATTACAAAGCACAAGCAAGAAAGACATGGAAATCAAAAATTTACATGCAAAATCAGTTGATGACATATTAAATTTCATTGGGGAAGATACTTCCACAAAAAAGGAAAAAGCAAATCAAAAAAAACTTAGCAAACGCGCAAAAAAGAGATTAAGACAAAAAGAAAAACAGCGACAGCAAAAAGAGGAACAATTGCGCGCGGCAAAGAAAGAGGAAGAGGCAAAATTATTAGCGATTGAACAACAGAAGAAAAAAGAAGAAATTAAAAAAATGCTGCGTTCCGGTTCAACAGATTTGACAAATTTAAAAGATATAAATGTAGAAGATATTTTTGATGAATCTCAATTTGATGATGAAGATGTAGAAGCAGAAGGCGATGATGAAATTGCTGCATTTGCTGCAAGGTTGGAAGAATCTTTTATTTCTGTAACACCGAAAGTGAATCGAAGAAAGGTCAATATAAATACAAAAGATGTTTTTTCATGAAATTATGATAGAAAAAGATGTGTGTTTTTGTACGTTCGTACTTCGATATTGTCTTCAAAAACGGGGTATGTGTACATCAATTAATTAAATACGAAAGTTTTTCGTGCAAAAAAACAATCGCGGTTCGGTGGTAAAAAAAAAGACTTGTAATTTGTTCACAGTATCATCTAGTATATATGAACCCGACGTCCAGCGTGTTCAACGATTGCGCATGGAAGGATAAAAATCTACTCATGCTTGTAGAGTATTAGTTTGCAGACGTGCATTAGAGCTTTACTATTAGGATATAGAATATTATTCTTGAGATTGAGTATCTTGAGCATATTATTTACCACGGGAAGTAAAATTATTATAACTTAGATTTTAACCATCATATTTAATATATAACACTACAGTTTAGAGATACACACACACACACACACATATTGTGGTGTAAAAAAATGATTTTTATCTTTTTCTCCTCTTTTTAGACGTTGTGCCATTTACTCCTCCACTTCTTCCAGAATTAATTTTTGTCCTACTCATGCTTGTAGAGTATTAGTTTGCAGACGTGCATTAGAGCTTTACTATTAGGATATAGAATATTATTCTTGAGATTGAGTATCTTGAGCATATTATTTACCACGGGAAGTAAAATTATTATAACTTAGATTTTAACCATATATCATATTTAATATATAACATACAGTTTAGAGATACACACACACACACACACATATTGTGGTGTAAAAAAATGATTTTTATCTTTTTCTCCTCTTTTTAGACGTTGTGCCATTTACTCCTCCACTTCTTCCAGAATTAATTTTTGCAAAAAATGAAGTCCAGTTTTTCTCCACCTCTGCTTGCTTTTCTTTTCCAATTCTACCACCATTGTTAGCCGATGAAAATACGTTTGCTAAATTATTCAATGCTGTTGTAGTGGTTTTATCATCAACACTACTATCTTCAATCATAGCTGCTGTGGATTTTTCATCCTCATCATCCATGTCATCACTTTCCTTTTCAATTTCTACTATATCGTTATTATTTTTATTCAATAACGATTCCATAAATGGATGAAATAATGATGTGAGTCCAGGTAGTACATGCGATGCTCCTTGAAATACCTTGGTAAAAGATGCACCCATACTATTTAACATAGATCCAGCTTTTCTTTTTCTGTTATTATACGCTTCATCTCTACTCTCTTTCGATCCAAATAATCGATTAAACGAAGTTAATGTACCCCCAGCCGTTCCTCTTTCTGGCAAAATTTCAGAAGAAGGCGTTACCATTGCCTCGTCCTTAGAAATGGTATAAAATTCTTTTTTATTATTCATTAAAATTAAGCGAATCTCATCTCTTGCATTACCACGATTTCCTTCGAAATGAATATGTCGTGGGAGTGCTGAGTAATCCAAACGCCAAGTATATATTGGTATAGATGATGATGCATCAAACAAAAGCACCATAGCAGATTTACTATCTTTATCACTACTAGAATTACAAGCAATTGCAAATCTAGCATCAGAGCCATTGTTTTCAAAGTCAACACCTACTGCAGTACAATTACATTCAATTGACCATACAACATCACAACTAATAACATCCCAAATAACACACTGATTTTCAGTGACTACTAATAAATATGGACTTTTATCACCGGAGACAAATACAGATTTACGAACTTTACCTGAGATAGATGCATGTGGCAAAACGCCTAGAAGACTATTGTTAATTGGATTCCATAGGGTAACTATACGTGAATAGCCAACAGCTAGTAATGACGCATCTTTAGAAAATGATGAATCCATTATTGGGCTTTCACGGAAAAATACGGTGGAATTACATGACCATATAGTAACTCCCTTTGCTTGTCGCGGTTGTTGCTGATTCTGTGTTGCTCGTTTACATGTCCAAATTTTGAAACGACAATCATACGAGGTAGTTACAACCATGCATTCCTCCCCTTTGTTGCCAAAACTATTTATCCCATAGCAAACAGATGAAATATAACTTTTATGAGGAGATTCAACACGTGTATTTACAGTATATCGGACGCCAGTTCCTGGTTGTGAAGATCTTTCCCAAAATTTTAAAGATACAACATCATCAAAATGCGTATCGGTTCTTCGATCTACCGTTATTAAATCACGCCCATCTGGGCTGAAGCAAATATGTTCCACCGTCGTTGGCGCTAATTTCTCTTTTTGTGTACGAGAAACAACATTACGTGGTGCAACCTCTAAAGTAGCAATGTGCGAATCTTGAAATATATTATAAATTTGTAATGTCCCAGTACCATGGACACCATTTAATGCTACTGCACCATCAATTGGATCTACGGCAATGCCTGTATTTAATGTTTTTCTAGACCTATTTTTATTTCGTTTGAATGTTTCTTCAATGCCTAAGAAATCATCTGGCCTTGCCGCTGCAAGCCCGCGTACACTCCATCGTACTGTCATATCAACTGCATCAATTAAACGAAAAACATTGTTTGCAGTTGTGATACCGTATGATAAAGAATCAGGTGAAACAGAAATGCGGCATAATGGTGCACCTAAACGTGGTAAAAATGTCTTATTTGTTGTGCCAATTTGCCATAATACTAAAACAGCTTCTTCGCCCCCTGATAATAAGTAATTCCCATCCTTTGTAAACGACATGCATGTAACGGCATGGGCGTGCCAATGCAACGATGTTTTTTTAACTTCTCGGCCATCTACCGTACTTGCAATATATTTCTCTTCTTCCGATTTTGGTTTTTCTAATAAATTATACCATAGCAATATTCTACCTTCAACATCACCTGTTGCAACGATTGGGCTTTCATCGGTTACATTTGGCTGTATAGCGACAGTTACTAGTGGTCTTTCATAATTAATTTTCTTCACTTTTGTCTTATCTGACCACCAAACAGCTAACTTACGTTGGTATACAGTCGCAACTGCTGTCGTTCCATCTATATCAATGGAATCAAAACGACAACGCAATGTATTTGATTTTGATATTGTACCAACAAATTTTTGTGACCTAATATTAAATAAAACAACTTTATACCATGTTTTACCTGTATCTATTGCAACATCTTGCACCAATACATATAAAATATCTCTTTCTGTATTTGAGCCTAATATCCCCAAGCATGGCTTTCCAAGCTGGTAAGTTTGTAATAATGTACCGTCATTCATATCCCATAATTTAATAGTATGGTCCAACGAAGATGAATAAAATTGTGTAC
This sequence comes from Stramenopiles sp. TOSAG23-2, assembly GCA_900128395.1. Taxonomy (NCBI): domain Eukaryota; species Stramenopiles sp. TOSAG23-2. The sequence continues at coordinate 2,703 of LT649386.1, read as the reverse complement.
GTATATTTGGATGCATTGATAAATCCGTCACAATACCTTGATGTCCTCTTAATATATAAATAATTTCACCAGTTTTCAAGCTCAATACTTTCACTGCCATACCACATCCATGGCATATTATTTCTCCACCTGGCACAAATAATGGCGTAGCATTCGAAGAACTACCACCTCCTAATAAGCCCAAAGTTAATTTCTCATTCTTATTGTTGTTATTTTTATTATTATCAGCAATAGCTACATTATTATTATTGTTTCTTTTGCTTTTTTTTCTATCTGTGATTGTTGTAGTAGTAGTAGTTGTCGTCGTTGTTGCCTTGGAGGACTTTTTTTTTGTTTTCTTTTTCTTTTTTGGTGGCATTTGTGGTTCTTGTATATCTGATATATATCTGATCTTCTTTCTACAGATATATATATATATATGTTAATTTCCTAAAACAATTATATCGTAATGTATCCTATCATTTATAATAATAAAACAATAAAAATTAGGAGATGGATAAATATTTAACAGTAGATCATCCAACATATTCACGTTTTCCAGATGAAACGAAATTAAATAAATATGATAAATCAATATCATTATTTCTAACAAAATTGCCTTTCAATTTTGAACCTTTCTTATTTATTATATTTTTTTTCGGGCATGTATTTGGAACGCCATTAACATCTTTATCCGCAGTTCCGACTGTTTTTTTATTTCATGCACATGCAAATCCGTCGCCATTTACATCTATGTACGGATTAATCATAGCAGTTATTTTGATCACTGTATTTTTTTGTGTTTACACGAAAATAATAATTAAAGACGATGATAAATTTTTTGATGGAAACGCTGGTTTAATTGCTTTATTTACTATTGCAAATCTATGTATATTTAAATTCATAATAGGTGATATTGTTGCATATAATATGTTATGTACATATTATTTTTCATGGATTATATTAAATATTTCTGCTTGGTTATTGAAAGTATATTTTCTACGGGATCGGCCAGCTTTGTATTATGGCAAACAATTTCTAAAAGAAAATATACCTCGTTACGTACACAATACAATGTGGAAAAAAATGTTGTTAAAAAGTTCGCAAGGTAAAAATGCACGACATTCATTCCCTAGCTTGGATTCTGCAGTAGGTGGATGTGTCGTTGGTGTATTGGTTGAATTAAATAAAGTTTCAACCATGATCACTGATAAGGATGTAACAACATCATATCAATACAAAGATATAATATTTTCAATATGCATTTTTAGCTTTATTATGGGAATGTTTGGACGTGTTTATTTATTTGCTCACCATTTTGTTGATGTAATTGTTGGTGGTTCACTTGGGTTTCTATTCCCTTTATCAATACGTTTATATTTTGCAGACAATGTTTCAACGACAACAACATTTTATTTATTTGGTGGTATATGTTTAACATGGTTAATGGTTTATATCGTGTCATTGGCAACATTCTTTTTTGTTCCAAAATCAGGATTGTTTTTAGCAATTGGATATATTTGCGTTGCTCGTTGGTATTTCACGGAGTTTTCCATTGTAACATTATTTACATTTGCTACTCTATTATTTACATTATCAACCATATTTCATGTGCAAGCAAAAAAAGTAAAACCATGGGTTGTTCAAACTATGAATGAATATTTCAATGAAATAGAAGATCCAATACAAAATTGGCCAATATCATTACAAAAATTATTAATTGAAAAACGTGTTGAATTTTTAAAAGATTGCAGTGAAATCAAAGAAGATGGATCGGATAATATTTTCCCAGGTGATGTTTATTTATCTGGTAAATTTATTAAAACAAAACATTTTGCATGCGATTGGAATGTTTTAAAAACTTTAATGTTAAAACGCTTAGATCATTTTGTTGAGAATACAGGTATAGATATAAACGATATCGATCTGATACTTGGCATTTATTCTGGCGGTGCATTATTAGCACCAATTATATCAGAGGAATTAAATTTACCACTTGAATTTATAAAAGCTAAACGTTACAAAGGGTTGAACTTAAATTTAACTGAATTTGCATATGTAGCATTACAACGAGCGTTGGGAAAACATGATGATGCATACAAATTATCAAAGTTACCAGATAAACGAAAACTTAAAGGCAAAAATATATTAATGATTGATGATGCATGTGTCTCAGGCGGTACTTTTAAAGCAGTAGCAAAATTTTGTAAAGAAGAAGCTGGATGTAAGGAAATAAGAGGATTAGCATTGGCAGGAAGTCCTAGTACTTCATCACATATATGGGATCCTACTATGAAAAAGAAACCAACGATACAAAAGATTGATATGCCAATTTTCAGTCCATGGGGAACGTTTTAGGTAATAATGTAAGGAAATAAGAGGATTAGCATTGGCAGGAAGTCCTAGTACTTCATCACATATATGGGATCCTACTATGAAAAAGAAACCAACGATACAAAAGATTGATATGCCAATTTTCAGTCCATGGGGAACGTTTTAGGTAATATAAAGAGATAATTTTATTCACACTCGTGTGTGTATATTAATATACGAATACGACGTATATGATTTTCGGGTGCGTAATATATAAGTTATAAAAAATTATATATTTTTTTTATTATTAATAATACAGCAATTATCCTCATTCAATGTACCCATTCTCACTCTTACTCTCTCTCTAATCTTTTTTATTTTTACGTGCTGTTCCATTACTGTTTGTTCTTT
>LT649385.1:0-29953 GCA_900128395.1 Stramenopiles sp. TOSAG23-2 | reverse complement strand
TGGTGCTGGAGGTAATGTTTTTTCCTCTTGTTTTTTCCTTTTTTGTTTTTCTTGCCGAAAATATGTGCTATACCAGCAAGCGCAGTGCCATTAGCATTGTTAAATATGGTTGGCCACGTTCCCCCAGTCAATGGAAGGATACAACGTCAACCAGAAAGTGTGAAAACATATGTTATCATCGTCAGCGTTTGGATCGGTTCCACTTTATCATTTATTGCATTTTTGTTAAAATTTCGTTTTCCATTGAAAACAAAAGAACAATGTGATATGATATCCCAAGGTGTAGGGCATCATATGAAAGGTGAACCAGCGATTGATCCAATATCAAATAGAGATTACGAATTGGAAAATTTCAAGCCAGATGAAATGGAGGAATTATATTTATTAAATAATTTCCTTGGCTTAGATGTTTTGAGAGGGTTAAAAAGCAATTACAAAATTAAAGCAGAAAGCATATTTAAAAGAATGGTATGCTCATCATTCACTGGTTTAATTCTTTTTTTCTGTGCAGCTGGAATTGCTGGTTTTACCGTATCTCAAAATTGGTTGAACGATCCAAAATTAAGTTTCATACCAATCATGGCCATTATATGCGTTGGTGGTGCATTAACTTACATGTGCTTTAATATTTTAAGAGTATTTGCAGCGAAAGAATTGAAAAATCGAGAGCCAATATCACCAAAATTTATAGAGCGAGTTTTAACTCATAGAGAAAATATACATGAAATATTTACATTTGCAAGGGGTAATAAAATTGCACCAGATAATACAAGTATTGGCGATGATGACGATGGAGTGGAGATGGGAAATTCATTATACAGCGATATGATCGGAGCTAAAACAGATAAAGATGAGGATGATGAAATGCATGGCAAGGGTCAAATATCATATAAAGATTATGTAGAAGAGGAAGATGAAGATGAAAAGGTAATGTCCATTTAAAAAAGAAAAGAAAAAAGAGAGGGAGGGATACCAAATGCAAAAAAAATAGGGGAGACCCCTTCTTAATTTCCTTTTTCGTGTACGTATAATAGTATTTTTCGCTTCGTCAAAAATTAAAAAAAAAATATACTGAGTATTTTAAATTTTATAAATAAGATTTTATTTTTATTAAAAATAATGATATGTGCATGTATAAATAATATGATATTTTTTAAAAAATATTGAGATAAAATAATTTGCTAAAAACGCGTGTTAAATAAATAATCTTCTCTCCACTTTTTTATGTTGATGTACCTAGATACAACTCCGCGTAACACACACACATTTTGCTCCCCATCGCACCCCAGCATCCCGGTTTCCGGGGAGATTTCTCCAAAACTCAAAACATAAATCGACCTATGCTACCATCTGCATAAATAAATGTACGATATAAAAATACATAAAGTAACAAAGCATTTCCAATAACGAAACAAAGTACTGTCCATTTCATATACCATATTTGATTTTCATTCTCAATTGATTCATCTTTTTTATCTAACAATAAATGTATTGTTGCAAAAAATGTCGGTATTGTGTAGTATCTAAATTCTATCAAATGTGCAGGTATTAATACTAATGAAGTGCAAATTACATATCCACACAACCAAAGTAAACCTCTTTGTCGCAATAAACGTGTAAAAAAAATTCCTCCAATAATAAAATAGATTGGAATTAATGATAATTGTACAAGTCGATATTTCAAAACTTTGTTCCACGCATAAAACATATAATGTCGATTATCGGCTAATGTAAATGGATGTATCATTGTGAATTTATATACGGAAATCGAAACAAATAATAAACTTATCAAATTTCGTAATAAATATTTTCTATCAATAATCCAATTAAAATTATTCACATTCAATGAAAACATCAAAGCATCACCAGGTCCAATACGTTTTTTTAAAAATAACGATAAATGAAATGTTGGCAACATTGTAAATGCAATGAAATAAAATAATTGTGGTACATGACATACTGGCTGATGATGATTTTGATCCCCTAACACAATTTGATAATTGTTCCATTTTAGAAATGCAATAAATGAATATAATACTGATGCAATTGGTATAATAGAAATTATACCATAAAACCATTTTGCTTTTGATTGAATGCAATCATTAAAAATATATTGAAACAATTGATTGAAAAATTGAATACATATCTTCGTAGCACCAACATCATCAGTACTAAAACTACTATTGCTGCTGCTTCTTGTATCATCTTTCACATTATTATTATTATTTGATTTAAAAAATCGTAATATTATCGTTCCAACGATAAATCCATACCAAATTATATTTGTTTGTCGAAACCATAATGATATAAATCCAATCATTGAACACAAATATAAATAGACCATGGATTTAAATATATTTTGAAAATCAATTTTCAAAGCAAAAAGATACGATAAAAGAATAAAAAAAGTTGATCCAGCATCTGTATAAAACAAAAATCCAAAAAAGAAATGGACAGGCAATAAAATCAAAATTAATAAACGAGTATAATGTATTCGTTTTCCGATATCTTCTTTTTTTTCTAATAGTTTTAACATCTCATTTAATACAATAACTGTACCTAAATTAAATATTATATTTACTGAACGTATACTTTCAATACTACAAGTTAAATCTTGTAATATATATTGAGAATAGAATTGGGCAAGTAAATATGGACCAGGTGGAGTTGTAATTTTACCATCATATGAGTTGTACATTGATCCAATCATCGATGTCCATGTCAAACCACTTGATTCTGACACGATAGCACAAAATTCTTGCGTTTGCGTAATATGAAATATTTCATCAACTACTTTTTCCTTTGGTAAATTTTCTTGTACTAAACTTGCAACGTGTGCATGAGTTATTGCAAATAATGAATATACTACGAGATCATATACATTCGACAATAATCCCATCCTTTTGTGTGTGTGCGTGTGTGTGTGTGGGAAGACGTTTTCTTTTATATAATATCAAGGGCAGAGTGGATGGGTTAACTTTTTGGTATTATCACCATCATTTTTAAATTACTACTTTTTTCTCTATCTCTCTCAAGATGATTGCAACACCTAACACATGCGATTCAAAATTTTTTAATATTTTTTAGATCAGATCTGTTGTTTGTTTGGAGCAAAAAAAAAACCGCGTCGTCGCTTCAAAAATGAAAAAAAACGTAAGTACAGTATTAGTATACTAATATTAATATTATTTGGATAAATATTCGGATGAAAAAATTAAATCGTCGTATTTTTATTGTTGGAATTAATGAAAGAAAAATATTGTTGCAGAGAGGTAAAAGTAAAATGTGAGAGACAGAGAAGATATATATATCTCAAGTACTATTCATATTTTATGTACCGTACATATTTTTTTATTTTTTTTACCGAAACATCATTCCACTTCCACTACTTCTCCTTCGTTTTTTACCAGTAACAAGTTGAATTGCCCCACCCCAGAAACGATCAAGCATACTTGACACAGCAAATACACCACCAAGTACAGCACATAATCGTACAAGAAAATGAAAAAATGATGTAGTTTCCTCCGTCCTTCGTACTACAAAAGGGCTCATATCATAAATGAAAAAGACACCTGGCAATGCACGTATAATAGATGGATGTCGATGTCCATGACCTTTGTGTGGTTCATGTTCTTTTTTCGCCTCCTCATGCTCTGGTACACCTTCTCCAACAGGAACAAATTTATCCGTATATGAATATTGATTACTACTCAAGCCAACACCATTGGATTTTGTATACAAGGTTGGGATTACTTTGATGTAATATTGATATACCCCTGTTTTACTTTTATGGATGTCAATATTACGTGACACGGTATCTAATGGATTCGTTTGACCTGGAAATGGTTCACCAAATGACAATGTATTGATAACATGCGATGTATCAAAATGGTTTAATTGACCAGGACTAAATTGATGTATCAATCGACCATTCACACTTCTACTTTTACCTAATGCTATATGTATATTACCAGCAACTTTATTTACTTGCAAATGTCCTTCGACGTTGCAACCTTCCCCATGTTGTGAGCTCATTGAAGGATTTTTCAATTCTCTTACACATTGTTCCGCAGTAGTCACGACACCACTGACATCCCATCCTTTCCTAGCATATGCTGCTTTCACACTATCACAATCATTACAACAAGAATCTTTTCCATTCTCTAACTTTTTAGAAGCACCATAACAGCTACCACAATAATCTTTTGGCAAAGGTTTCACTGCAGTATGATCTTCCACATCATGTTTTGTGACCAATTTAGAAGCAAATTTTTCACCAATTGTATTTCCGTCTTTATCCAAACGATGTTTATGGACCGTATGGGATATTCCAAGTTGATGCTCACCAGCAACGTCCATAGCAACTAAATTAACGTCTGCGCAAGTTAATTTTGGAAAAGTAATATTTAAATTGATACGTAAACGCCCTTCAGCTTCTTTATCAACTTGCAAATGTTCTGTAACACGTAATCGTGAGTAGCTTAAAAATTCACTGAAAAACAATACTAACATGATAATGTATGTAACAATGGATATAGCACCACCTTCTGAAGTTTGTACACTATATTCCCTTTCAATTTTTGGAAACAAATCTAACTTTGGTAAGGAATCAACTACTGAACTTTCACTGACTTTTAAATCATGTGGGACTACTTTCCGACGTCTCATGTTTTTTGTTTATAAATATTAATTTAATTATAATTATTTTCCACCTAAAAAAATAAAATAGAATAAAAAGAGATATGATTCTTACAACTTGTACGTAATTAACCCAAACCAACAAACAAACTGTTTCATATATTATATAGTAACGTAGCGGTGTTGTTCTTTACACATGGATATATAGATGAAAACAGCTTTTGCCATTAATAAAGCTTGTGCAAATATATAAATATATAGATAAAAAATCAATTTTAATTCATTCAAAAACGAAACAACAAAAAGTCTTCTTCTGATGACTGGTGGCATATTTTTTTCTATTAAACAATTCCAATTCGATATATCATGGAAATAAATACAATTATATTGATGCCCGAATAGTAGGGATATAAAGATATAAATCCAAATAAATAGTGAAATATTCAGGTATTTTTGCCAGAATTGCAGAGGTAGGTATCACGAATTTCCATTTTAATCGTAGAATGCTCTAACACGAACACACCACAGAGACACAGCAGAGAGAGACCCAAACGAAAAGACAGGAGGTTAAGGTGTGATATTTTTTTTAAGGTTAATCAATACTGTTTTTTTCACCACAATAACACCACACAGTATTAACTTTCTGAAATTGTTATTTGTGGTAATAAGTAAATTGTTCAAGAACTTTTTTGCAATTTTTAAAAATTTACTGTGGTATATTGTAACAATAATCCATTGATGATGTGCATATGTGCATGCTATTTTTTATATAATAACCATCTTTAAAATATTGAAGATAGAGACAAATTACATATCATACTTCTGTATATCAGTTAACATATATATATATTTATATATAAATAGAAAGAGAGGAGGAGTTGTGATGTGGCAAGATATTGTAACATTTTTTATTTCGATCAATCTAAAGTAATTATTATCATATAAAACACATATTGATACATACATACATATATATATATAAATAAAAACATGGCTAGCTTGGTAACAAACAAAAATGATGATACAACAACAAATAATTTAGCACACATGGTTGACGACCCATCATTTGATACGCAACTAGCTTCACCAGAGGAGGAAAAATTAATTGAAGAATTTAAAAATAAATTAAATGAAAAATCACTTTTAGATGGTCCACATGCAGATTTTCCTGAAGTTACAGGTAAATATAATTTATTGCGTTTTTTAAGAGGTTGCGATCGGGATTTAAAAGTATCTGTGGAATTGTTTGAAAAACATATCAATTTAAGGAAAGAGTTTAAGTTGGATGAAATGCGTGAAAAAATGATCAAATTATTTGAAAATAAACCTTTATTTGGACAGGGAGATTTAATACATGGGGAAATTGTGAATAAACATTGTCCAAATCAATTATCAGCTGGTACAACACCCACTGGGCATGTTATTATTTACATTCCCACTGGTGACCATGATACCTATAAATTGATGGAAGAATTGACTTTTGAGCAATTATGGCAACATAAGTTGGAAGATTTGATTTTACGTCAAATACAAATGGATAGATTAACACGAAAATACAATAGGTTAATTAAACAAGTTGTTATTGCTGATTGTGCTGGTGCAAGTATGCGAAATTTGAATAACAAAGCATATTCTGCTTTTGATAAAGATTTTAACGAGAGAGCATTAACAGCAACACATGTTGAATATGTTGGTCGTATATTTTTGATTAATGCCCCGGCAATTGTACGTACATTATTTGCATTGGCACGACCAATGATCCCAAAAAGAACAAGGGAACGAGTTTTTATTCATGGAAAGGACTATCGACCATATATTATGAATCAAATTAGTACACGTACATTAAGCACTTTACTTAGTTTCCGGAAAGCAAAAGATAATGAAGAGGATAGTAAGAGTATGAATGGAAAATATATAGAAGTAAAAGCGGGTAAGGTAAAAGAAGTTTTTATAGAAGTTGATTCAACTAAAATTTCAAAAATATCATGGAAATTTAATGCAGAGACAAAGGATATTATGTTTAGTGTTTTATTTTATTGCAATAGCAATAATAATGATGGTACGATTGAGACACCAATAGTAAAGGAAACGAAAATATTAAAAGCTGATGGTGAACAAACGGGGGAATATGTCATTAAAGCAGGCGAGGAAGGTTTAGTTTTATTTAAATGGAGCAATAAACATAGTTGGTGGAATAGTAATAAGGTGTCTTATGCTTTAGAGACAGTAGAAAGGAAGTGACTGCGCGACGAGTAAAAAACGTGTATCATACATATTTCGTATACGTAGATTTTAACACCCACAATCGTTTTACTATTTACTCTTCTACTATACGAATTTTACACGGGCTTCGTATATTTCACACCATTATGGTAAAATATTTAATTTTTATAAAATATTATTCTTTAATTTGCAAACTGATGTGCACATGTCATCTACACTAATACTCCCTAGAGAAAAAACTTCTTCCGTCCCGGTGTACGGGGTCATAATGTCATAATCTAGGTGCATAAGACTTTCAAACAACACGTTCATATATGCACATATATATATGTCTCTTTTTTTCCGGGTTAGTTTTTATATAGGCATTAAAACAGCATATACAATACCATAATATGAAATAAGTACAAACAAATTCTAATGGATTCCGGAAAGCCGGAAGAAGAAGAGTGCCAGAGTGCAAATGAGATAGAGAAGAAGAAGAAAAATATATGCACGGAAAAAGATATGCCCATAGATATAGATATATATATACTTGTAGGTAACATTAATATAAACACGACACTGTAAAAAGAAAACGTACGCAGGTAAAAGAAAATTTAATAACAAGTACAAGATATATATATATATATTACAACAAGATTAAAAAAAATAAGTATAATTTATAATATATATAATCCCCAAATTAATAATAAAAAATATGACCTCCATACTTGAAGAAAAACAAGAGATGAATGAGATGACCGCTCTTATGCAATTAGCAGAGAATCCTGAAATGGCTGCACTTGCAATTAATACTTTATTCCCTATAATTAGTAAAAAATTGCCAGCAGTTAATAAAAATTATGAAGTTAAACCAGTTCCAGGCTCTGGAAAGCCTATTCCTATATTTACAACTAATGATAAACGTTCTCATCCTTCAGCAAAAATATGGAAGAAAATAAAAGATACAAAAGATGAAATTTTAGGCATTCACGCAACGGAAATTTGCAAGGAAATGGATAGAATCCATCAATCTATCAACTTAGTCGATTCAAATGAAATTGCGTTACAACTTGCATCTCAAATCATCGATGATGTAAAGGAACACAAAACAAAAGAAGTAAAAGCTTACGTTACTCCAATAAAGCTGAAAGATTATTATTTAACCATCCCATTTCGAAAAGAATATATTGCATCTATTTTACCAGAAGAATCAAGTAATATTATTAGTAAAATAGATAAAGATCTTCATATAACTGTAAAATATGATTTGACGATGTCTGATCTTATTAATTTATTAGGTAAAAAACGAAACATTCAAATTTATGGAACATACGATGCTATACATACATCGGAAAATAATTTTGGTGTTCAAGAAGGTGAATATAGGGGTTTGTTAGTTAGTGTTGATGGGATAACCGACAGACCTCCACAAGAAGCTGGTGATGGTGCATATCATATGACAGTAGAATCTCCAACAGGCTTTGCTAGCGCACTTGGTAGTTTATGTAAAACAGACATAAATAATATAATCAAATTTCAATCAGATAATATCGTGAAATTTTATGGTTATGTTTGTTTAATGAAAAAAAGAGGTGGGACTGATCCCGTTCATATTGGTCTTGATATTGACAATACAACTTTTGGTGTGAAAGATGGCTGTCATAAACCCCTCCTTAATAACGGCACATTTGATTTTAAAACATTCAATACTCCAAAGTGGACAATGGAAAATTATACAGGAAAGCCATTACTTCAAATTTTAAATCAGCTTTCACCGGAATATATCCATTTCATAACAAATCGCCGATGTCAACAAGATCCAGAAACAATGAGAGCCTGTTTTAATAAACTTGCAACAACATTTCTTGATCGTCCAACAAATTTTCCAATTAGTTTTGAACCAGAACGAATTGATGGAAAAACGGAAAATCAACGATGTATTGCCAAAGCAAATAGTAAACAACTGCGATTATTAAAAGCTACTTCAGGTGATTATGGTGTTTTGTTCGATGATGAATGTGTTCCATATCTAAGTAGCCCGAAAGTAATTGGTGTAGATGTGCTTCAGGACCAAAAAGTTCGACTTGTTGAAAGTATTAAAAAAACATTCGCAATTTCTTGTCAAGGTTGCGTTGCAAGTGGTAAATCAACTATGTGGAACAATGTTATAAAAATACTTGAAGGCCGTGGTGTCTCTGTAAAATATTTAGCTGCTGATCAACTACTAGAGATTGGTGGTGGTTGTTATCGATATGTTGAAGGAATCATTCCAACATTGCAATGCGATGTTTTGATTTTTGATACAACATGTGCAAGTGGAAAGCCTGATTTTGTGGACAAAATGTTTCAACAAGAAATTACAGATCCTGATGGGTATATATGTTTATGTTTTGAAAGGTTAATAAAACGTATAGGCCATCCTACTTTAAATTCGCCAGTTGCTGATTTTCTTGGTGTTGCAGCAATATCAAATGATTTCATTGACATGCCACTATTTCAATTATTACAAAAAATATACCATGAAAAAGGTGGTTATGATGGAATGACAGCTTGGTTTGCTAAAAGAGGTTTTACCTTTCGTGAAAGGACTTATGGTTCTATACAAACTGCTATCGTAACTTATCTAGAGTATTCTCAAGTTTGGACGAAATGGGGAAGGCAAGCTAGGGGGTTTAAAATTTTGTTAGGTCCCAACAAAGAACCCATTCATGTTGCATGCGAGCAACTTCAAAGAGGAACAGAACTTGTTACAAGTAATACTGCAAATGTCGAGGGCGATGTTGAAAATTATAAATACCAACAACATTTTGCTAAAGAACAACAAGCTCTGTTAAAAACGTTGCGTTCGTCAGATGGTAGTACTCCGTTAAAGTTACTATCTGTTGGAAAAGATGATGGAATGCTTTGTTCAGTAGTTCTAGTTCCAAAAACAGATAAATGTTACCAATCGTATGTAGAAATTATGAACAACGATCACACGGGATTTGCACAAAAACTCCTTGCAATATGCGAGGAACTGCCTTTTATAATTGTTTTTCAAAGTCAAAAGACTATGATTGCTGGTGATATGGTAAATGTTGGTATTGTTACTTCTTTTCAACAAATATTTTATCCAAACATGTCCTTGGATAAAGACAAACCACCAAAAGATTATATTGAAGATGTTATAATGCCATTTTTGTCTACAATTAAAGCTTTTTTCTCAATCGTTAAAACGAGATTACAAGGAAAGGCAGTATTGATGTTTGAATGTTGTAATAAAGGTAGTAAAGATTATCAAGGTCGATTTCATTGGGAATTGACTGCAAATGGACCTCAATCTAGAGGGTCCTTTAGGCTTCTTGGAATTAACTTTGAGGATAATCGTGATAGTTGGCAATATATTCCATCAGCAACAATTGCTGATAATTTACGACAAATATTTCTTCCACTTGATATGCCAGCTGGTTTTGTAACAAGCACAGTAGGAGAACTCAATCAGATAATCAGTTCATTAACACAATGTATTAGGGGAGAAATTACAATGGATGAATATGTCGCCATTTCTTCTCAATTTTGTACATTCGGCCAACCAGAGACCATTTCTCCAGAAGGCTTCGTTGTTTTTGAAATTGGTGAAGATTACAATGGATTTGGATTATTAGGAAAAAATTATAATAAAGTTAAAGTGGCTGAATATTATATTTGCCATAAATGGGAAAAATATTTACCTGATATTTTAAGTTTAAGTGATTCTGTTGCAAATTCCGTTTCACAATATTTTGGAACTGTATATTTTGTTAGGAAACTCTTCCAAACTCTACCGGATAAATTAAACCTTGTTCTAGAGGAAGGAAAGAAATATTTATGTCCATCAGGGGAATATTATATAGAAACTCGAGAAAAATTACAACCAAAAGCAGTAACTGCTTTACTTGAATTAGAAGATGCAGAGTCGACTGGACAGAAATCAAAAAAAAAGAGGAAGAAAAGAAATAAAAAACAGAAAAATTTGTATCAAGTATTTGTTCAAAATATTGAAACTCGCACTCCAGAAAAGATTAGGGGTTTCTTATGCAATAATGACGGTCCGCGACAATTTATATATGGTAATCTAAAACAATTTTGTATTAGAACATTTGGTTTGCAAGTGGAAAATCCAAATGATTATGAAGATATTTTAATTGGTTTATGTCATAGATTACTAGAAGAAGATGCTAGTGATGTTTCAAAAAGGATTGAAACTGTTAAATTAATTTTACAAAAAAAAGGCAAACACGTAGAAGATTATAATGCATTTCGTATTGCAAGGTTGGTTCAAAATTTGTATCCGTATTTCAAACGTAGTGATGATGATGAAAAGTAATAAAATTTTCAATATTTTAGCATTTTTTTAGCACTTTTTATTAAATTTATATATTGATGATACAAACACATATAGGATAAATGTACTTGTTATAATACAATCAAAGTATAAAATTGACCGAATTTGTACCTATAATTATTATATGCTATACTACTTTTTTTTAATAAATATGCACATAGACGACTAATAAGAGCAACAACAAAATCCTGACAAATATATTTTATTACATGGAATATACATTATATATTATATAAAACACATTTATAATTTATTTTCTAGTTCAACCATATATTAGTACTTTTATTAATTTAAGTATAGTACAGAGTTTGTGTAATATTTCATAACACTAATACGCATACATATTCAATTACATTTTATATAAACAATTGAATAATTAATAATAATAATAATAATAGTTATAAATACGAAAGAAAAATACATTCAATATTAATAAAATATGCCATTAACACCTGATCATGGATACCCAATGTTGGTTGCGATTGCCTCTGCATTTGCCATCCAATATGCAGGATTTAAAGTAGGTGCAGCACGAAGAAAATATAATGTCAAATATCCAACATTGTATTTACCTGAATCAGATAAAAATGCTATGGCATTTAACTGTGTCCAACGTGGTCATCAAAATTTATTGGAAAATTGGAATCGTTTCTTGATTTTATTGACAATAGCTTCAATAAATTATCCTCGATTAGCAGCGTTAGGTGGGCTTTTAAGAGTCATTGCAATGGTAGTTTATTGCAATGAATATGGTAAAGGCAAGCCAGAAAATCGGCGTAAAGCGGCGTTTGGATACATTGGTACGCTTTTGAATTTAGGTTTATCAATTATGACAGCAGGTGGTTTGATCATGCAAAGCATGTAATAAACTTTTTTGTTATAAGATGAAGATATCTTTAAACAGGCTGGCAGGGCTCTTGCAACTCTTATAATAATTTAAATAATAATAACAAAAACATACAAAAAAAAAAAATCTTGTTGAGCAAGTCAGGCAAGCTGGCCATCTCACGCAGCCGGTTTTATAATATAAATACAAAGTTTTTTATTAATCTCTGATTAATTATTTTCCATATTAATAAGTTGTTTTTGTTATTTTTTTATATTTTAATTGTTATTCTTACTTCTTAGTATACACTTTTTTGATGTCGATTTTGGTGGGGTATATAGCACTATAGCACGGGAATATGGTTGAGTGACGAGTGACGGGGCATATGGATTTAGATATGGCCAGTGGTTCATCATCAAAAAAAAGAAGACGTTATAACTTTTCAACATACAACTCAATATTTAATAAAAAACAATACAAAAAAGACAAATACACCGTGTACATTTCAAGAATTAGTAGTTTATCTATATCTATATAAACGTACTAACAAAACAAATTCAAATACAACATAAATAACAAGAAAAAATATTAATCATACAAATAAGATGAAAAATAATACGAAGGATGTGGTACCCTCGATGGAACAGTTGCAATCCATACATACAATGATTGAAGAAACGTATTTTAATAATTTATTAAAATTACCATCACGTAGGGAACATAAAAATATAGTATTGGAGCAAGAAGTGAAAAAACAATTAAAACGTTATTCCATTAACAAAAATAATAATATAAATGATGTCGGCAGTCGTTTACTAAGTAAAAATCATGGAATTGAAAGTTTAACTGCATTTCAACATAAATTATTGGAAGAGCTTGTTAGACGTTGTTTTAAAGATTCAACGACAAATGAGGAATTATTATATGCATTCAATGAAAACGAGGTACAAAATGTTGAACAAAAACCAGAGGAAAAGAACGATGAACAATACAATAATAGAAATAAATTACAAGGACAACGTGTAGAGATAGAAAATGCTGGTGGTCAAATTGCTAATAAAATTCGTAAAAAAGCGTTTCTTCAACCAATTGTTGGTGGTTCCGCTAAAGCATATGCTAGTGCAATGAAAAAAATGAAAAATGAAAAAAAAAATACTACTACAACAACAACGTTACAACAAAAACAACAACAACAAAAGAAGAAAATCAACCCAAAATCAGATAATCTATCAACAATGATATTGCCGATAGCTACTTCTTATTTTAATTTGCGTGATCAAATATTCAAGTTGAAAGATGTGATCAATAAAAAAGATATTGAATTGAAAAAAACAAACAGTAAATGTACTCAATTAGAAAACGATGCAAAAATATTACGTGATGTATTATCTGATACAAATTCTAAACGTCAACATAAGCTTGTATCAAATGTTGCTAATAAATGGAAATCGCTTTTGAACCATGACAAAGGTAAAAAATATGACGATGCGAATAATGGCATGAATAAGGACGATGAAAATACAAACTTAGAAATGCAAGATTTACAATTAAAATTATCAAATAAATCAAAAGAATTGATTAATATGAAAATGAATTTTGAAAGTTTGAAAAAGCAAAATAATAAATTATTAATACAATTGAAGCAAGAAAAACAAAAAAGGAAAAAACAAGAGGAAAAAACATTACCTCCAGCACCAACAGTATCACCACGCCCAAATATTGTTACTATTAATAATATTAATGAAGCAAAATTAAAGGATGAAATTAAAATATTAAAAGATACAAATCAGCAACAAGGAACAAAAATGGATCAATTAACTGTAACCATATCCCATTTAAAAAAACAATTATTGTCGGAAGAAACTAAGAATAAAAAAACTTCTATTAACAGCGAAGATGATAATAATAATAATAATAATAATAATGAACAATTAAATATTTTAAAAATGAAATTAAAAGTTGCGACAACGAAATATGATGATTTAAAACAGAACAAAAATGAAGAAATAAAGATATTAAAAGAAAATAGTCAAAAAATGAAAATTAAATACAAACAAATAGATACAAAATTGAGTGACGCGATTGCAAAGTATGAACAAATTATATCGAAAGATATGAAAAAAGTATTAATTTTGACATCTGAAAAAGAAAAATATAAATCTGAATTTTTAAGATTAAAAAATAAAATTGTTGTCGATGAAAAAGACATGGTAATGGAACTTTCAAGATCAAAAGCAAAAGTATCGTTATTGGAGAAACAAGTTGAAAATTTAAAAATAGAATTACTAGAATCAAAGACACAACATAGTCGATGCAAAACAAAATTGTTAGAAATTACTACGAAGAAAGAAAATGCAGAAGCTAGCATTGAAGAAAAAAATTACAAAGAGGAACATCATCAATTAGAAATACAAAAAATTCAAAAAGCAAACAAAGCAGAAGTTATTATAATATCCAACAAATTGAAATCATTTGAAAAAAAAGCTGAGGCAAATGAACGTAGGTTGAAACAAGAAATTAAACGACAAAAAGAAGCATATTTACAACATGAGGAAAATGTTTTTAAATTGAAAGATGAATTGGAAGCTGCTAATTTATGTTTAGATGTTCGTCGTAAAGAGAGGGATAAGGAAAAATTAGAATGGGATAAAAAACGAATTGAATTGAAAAAAAAAGTGAAAGAGTTGGAATTAAATATAGAACAAGAACAAAATCGTTTTATACATTTAATGCATGAAATGAATAAATTGCAAATGGAGAAAAAGCAAAATGCAAACAATCATACAAAGCATACAAGTGATGATGGTAATGGTGGTGGTGGAAATTTTTTTCAATCTGCAAAAGAATCTAATCGTAAAGCAGCACAAGAAAATGAAACCTTTCAAGCAGTCTTGAAAGAAGAATTAGAAATTATGAGAGATGCATTTCAACATAAATTGGATATAAAAGAAACAGAAAAACAAGATTTATTAAAACGAATAAATAAATTATTAAGTGAGCGTAATCCAACGACTGGGTTGTATGATAATGATATGCAAACAATGGAAAATAATAGTAATAATAAATACAAAAATAGTAAACAAAACATTAAATTAATGAAAACTGGCCATAAAGGTGGTGTTTTTCAAGAAAAAAGTACAGCAAATATTGATATGCATTTGATGTTAAGCGCAATGGATAAAAAAGTTAAAGTGTTAGAAGAAGACAATAAGAAATTAGTTGAAAAACATCGATCGCATAATAATCTTTTGTAGTATGTTCGTATATGTGTATAATATGACAGACTATATAATAGAGAGAGAGAGAGAGAAAGAGAGATGGGAGGTTTTTATTAGTAATTAGATGGGAAGGTATGTATATTTATTAGAGAGAGTATATATTCAGTCCATCTATATTTTTTAGACTAGTAGCTATTTTTGATCAATAATAATATTATACTACTCAACAACAAAACTACTGTAATGTAAATGTGCTAATCTAATAAATGTTAATATATAAAATAGACATACACATAATATAATAAAAGTAGTAAAGTTCAGTATAAATATATATATATATATATTGGATATGTCTATACATGTGTGTGAACATATATATATATATATAACATACAACTCTTTTACACATATACCCAACAACTACACATAATAATCGTATAATATATTTTTGAAATAATACATGTCATCATCCATCTTTCGTAAAATTATATCTGCAATAATATTTGTAGTTTTATTTGGGTGGAACATTATATTTTTTTGCGTTCAACCATTTTGGTCATATTTTAAAAGACCTATACGGATATGCTTAAGTAATTGTCTACGTAAAATTTCACGACAAGATGTGAAGAAATTGTTAACAAAACAATTTGTAAATAATATGTTAAATGATGACATAAAACGTAACAAAACAATTAATAAAATAGATGTGACATTATTAGAATCATGCGGTGATGGAAAAGCATCTACAACAGACCGAACGCATCTTAGAATTGAATTTAATATAAATAATACAAAAGATGAAAAAGAAACCCATTATCTTGTTTTCAAAGCTGTATTATTGCCATGGTATATGAGATTAGGTTCATCTATCCCTTTAATCAAATTGACGGCACTGGTTGGTGAACGCATACCATTTATGAATGATTTAATACATTTTTGTATTAATTTTTATAATTATTATTTACCACAAGCACCAGATGCTATGTATATCAATGAAACATTAATTTATTCAAACATATTACAATATATTAACAATGAAGAAATTGAACATCCAAAATGCTATGGTACATTATTTAATCCCAATAAATGTCAATATTTTATATTGATGGAAGATTTATCTACGTACAATGTTCAATTTCCAACTGCATTGAATACATTAAAAATACCACATGTTAAACAATTATTAAAATCATTAGCATTGTTGCATTCTAAATTTTGGCATTCCAAACGATTTAAGAATGGAAATGATTTGAGTTGGGTTGTAAATAGTGAAAAAGGTGGCATGTATGAAGTCTTTCGTAGTATTGGTAAAGGTTTAATTAAAGATCATGTGCGTCGAAATAAATTTGAACAAGAGATATTAAAACCATTAGGATTAACAATAGATGAAATGTGGGAATGCTTAATTTCATGTGAAAAAATGTTTTGTTCTGCGAAAAATGGTCAAACATTATGCCATGGTGATACGCACATACAAAATACCTATGTTATTGATAGAACTGCTGGTGTTAAAGTAGGTTTATTAGATTGGCAATTATCATTACAATCGCATTGGTGTCGCGATGTTGCATATATATTAGGTACGGCATTAACCCCAATACAACGCCATTTATATGAAAAAGAATTATTGAAAGATTATTTAAATTATTTAACTTTAAATGGAATTAATTGGAAAGGTGACAATGATATTGAAGATTTTCAATTTCAATTTAAATATCGATATAGCGTATCAATGTGTTGGGGTTTAGTCATTGGATGGTTAATTTGCCCTGCAAATAATTATGGTGAAGCAATATTATCAGCAAATTTAAAACGTCTAGTTGCTGCATGTATTGATTTGAACACATTTGATATTATTAAAAATGATTTGTGAAAGTTTTTTATATTTTATAAAAAAATACATAAGTAGTTGCTAAGGTCGAATCATATTGAAATCTTCCCGTAAAACCACCTTAACTATGAAGTTTTTCCGTACTACAATGTTAATGTGCTATTTATACCTGCTATAATTAAACAATAATACCAGAATACACTATGTGGATCATCAAAAAACTTTTTATATTGGTATTCAAGTGTGTGTGCACAAAAATAACACGCACCAAAACACTCCCCACACAATCTCAATCACCATTCTCGAGTGTCATAATACATCTGTGAAATTGTACATGTTGTGCAACAACAACTAGTGATAAAATTTCTGCAATTGCTTACTTTTTTCTCTCCACGCTTTGCTTTATATTTATTTCTATAAATCGTTAATATTGTGGCAATTATCAAGCTACCAAGTGGAATAAAATACAAGCAACTCTTCATTATTTTATCTCTTCTCTCCACAGATTTGTCACGATTATTATCATACGGGTTTCCAAATCCAATTAAAATTGGAGTAATGAAAACAATTAAATAAAACACAAAAAATATCCATCTACCAATAAACAAGAAAAAATTAAACAAAGTACAAGAGAACCATTGTTTAGTATTTCCATATAATTTTTGTCTTATATCTAATATTACACATGGCCAACAGCATGAGCAAAAGACATAAAAAAAATCACATACAGTAGCATCTGGGTAAAAACAGCTGAAGAAAAAACTTTTCTCATCTTCAGCAAAGACTAATAATTCATCCGTGTCAGCCTCATTGCGTTGCATTTCAATATCAAAAAATTCCATCGAGTTTTTTTTCTTAGCATTTAACATATTGTTTTCTTTGTTCTTTTTTTCCTTTTTTTTAGACCTTTTTTTTTTATCGTTTTTTTTCTCCTCATCATATTTTGCATTCTCATCACCCACTTGATTATGTTCATCCGCTTGCTCCGAAACTTTCTTCATCATCATCATATTATTATTATCATTATTATTATTACTATTACCTTTATCCATTTTTGCATTAATATGGTATATATGATTTAAAAATGATGTATTATTAGATGTTGAAAGAAATTGTTGTTTTGAACTCTTTTTATTATTATGATTAGGTACATTCTTGTCGTCATCTCGTATATTATCATTACCTGATTTTAAAACACTAGCTTGTAATTTCATCCTTTCTAGCGACTCGGCGTTTTCTAATTCTACCACTTTTGACGCTCTCTTCTGTTGCTTTCCATCTATTTCATTCTCATCGCTAAATATGTCATTCATCCAATCGTATAGCTCATCGTCTACATCGCCATAAAAATCATCATCTCCTTCTTCTCCTCTTTTGTCATCTTTCATCATTATCTTTTCAAAATCTTTGTCCACTTCTGCTCCCTCTCCCTCCTCCTCCTCAATACTCATAGAGTTACTTGTTTTTGACTTTGGTGAATCTAAACGTTCGATCTTGCCGTCGATGCTGTTGTTGTTTTTGACATTACTGCTAGTAGTAGTATTAGTGGTACTGTTAATGATGGCGATGGTACTACTACTACTACTACTACTACTACTACTACTACTACTACTACTACTACTACTACGACCATTATTATTGATATTTTTTGCATTGCTATTATTATAATTATTATTATTGTTTCGAATAATATTAATATTATTGTAACGATTTATCATTCTATTTACAAATATCAAAATCTTACCAACAACAGCTTGGAAATATTTATTTTCATTAGTACCAAATAATTGATGTAATCCAAACATTGCTGCTCCTTCTGGCCATCCAGCTAAATGTGACAATATATTATGCCGTACCAGCTTTAACTCCTGTAAATCGAAAGGAAATGCGCCTAACGGATCACTACTTGTTGACTTTTCTTTCTCGTGTAAATATACACATTCCGGTCTCTGGCTCTTTTTCTGTTGTTCTAATAATGCATTATTTTTGCTTGAAAGGTATTGATCTTTTTCTTGACAAAATAAATTATTCGATGCTAATGAACATTGTATATTTGGTATGATGGCATGTGGCATTGATGGTTGAAATGAACTGCTTCCACTACCTAATATATTTTTGCCAAAGTCACTGAATTTAAAACGTGTTTTAACAGAATGGGTTGCCCTCAAATTATTAATAAATGTTTCCATTTTACTATTATTATTAGCAAATATATTATCAGGGTTCTCATATTTCTCTGGTATATCGGTAAAGATTTTATCTAGAAATATTTTCATTTCAATTGCCCATTTCACATACATATTATTTAGCAACTCATCATCGGTAACATGTTTCATGTGTTTCTCGTCTTTTTGTTTATGGTTCTTCGCCTGGTGGTTCTTATTGTTTGGCATTCCCTGTATCAACGACATTTTAATGGTATTATTCATATTAATAATACGAGCTTTTATCATATTTGCCATCCATCGAAAGACCGACAAACGAATACAATAACGTAAAGGCAATTGCTTATAGATACGATAATACATAGGAATAATTTCTGGATTTGTTAAGTTCATAAATCCTAACGGAATGGCATAATTACACAAATTATTCAATTGCGCGTTTTTCTCAAAATATTCTTCTTTGAGATAATTTATCGTATACAAGTCCAGGCATATTGCTGGCCATATCGAACTGACGCTATTTCCTAATACTCCGTTTGTATTTTTTTTTGCTGATAAATTAAAACGTTTCTTTTCCTCTGGCTTTGATTTGAGAAACATGACTCCAATCGACTTATTTGTTTTTGCATTAAGCTTTAATGATTTTGCTTGGGCAACATTGGCAGCAGATTTATCCTGCTTCATATCATCGTTGTCGCTTGAACGGTTATTATCTATCTTATTATTATCGATATCACTATTAGTATTTTCTTCTTCGCCGTCAACTGACATAGTATCACTTTTTGCAGATTCTTCTCCTTCGCTATTTGACATTGTATCACTTCTAGGAGTAACAGTTGTTCCTCCATCGCTATCAGAGGAAGATGATACATTGTTGCCATGTTCATATTCTGTTTGAATTGCATCAATATTAATAATTATAGAATCTTCTTGTTGTTTCAACAGTTTATTATTATTAGTATTATTATGTTTTGTTTCTACTTCCATTTTCTTTTGTTTTTTATAATATTGTCCATCATTATTTATTTTATTATTTTCATATGGGTCTTGTTTTGTATCAACTCGACGTTTCATATTGGTATTATACTTTTCAATGAATTATTGGATTATATATATATATATATATATACAAGTGTGCGTTTGCGTAGGAATGAATGAATAAATAGATATACATATAGACACATACAATTTTGTATCCAATGACTATACGATGAGACGACGAATCAATATATATATTTTTAATTCATAATAAGTACTTACAAGCAACAATTTTCATGATGATGTGTTGTCCAACATTAAACATATAGTATTTCATAATGGTATTTGCCTGCTAACCTCTTGATCACGCTCATTGAAGGGAATTATTTTCTATACATGGATACAGCACTATTTACACTCTGCTATTTAAAATATAGAAAAAACACAAATCTCCAAATCAGAATCAAATTCTCAAAATCATGTGAAAGTAAACCTGGTAATCTGGTAATCTGATGGTAATCCGGGAAATCTGGAAATCAGAGCAAAGCGGAAAGCGGGAGGAAATCCAGAAATCCTTTTCTACACCTATCGAAAATCATTACTCTAATTTCATACTATAATATTTTAATACAACAACAACAACAAAAAAACTTAAAGCAAAAGTTGCAAAACACAAGCCGTTATTATTATAAAACAACAACAACACACTTATATACTTCTTTTCTTTTTATTACAGACTTTTTATATATACCATATATACTATATAACAACATTCATTACGAAATTACACGAATATAACATCGATATAAAATTATTAGAAGATATAAATCCATCCATAGAAACCTAATAATTTATTATTATTGTTATCATCATTATGGACTTGCCACCAACACCAGCATCATTATCCTCCTCCTCATCGGCTGCTTTACAACAACATCAAAAATTTGAAGATAAAAAACGCAAACAGTCACAATCATTAGAACCGATATCCTTGGAAAAATTCAAACGCAATGTTGAACAAGACTTAAATATAAAACAACAAGATTTCCATAAACGATTAGATGAAGCTGATCATGTACGCAAGTATGGACCAGCACTCGAAGATAAAGCAGAATTGCCTTATATTCCACGAAAAATGCCAGCAAAGCAAGTACCACCAAGAGAAATAACTCCAACGCCAACGCCGAAACGAACAGAGGAAGATTATTTACGTAGTCACGTTGCAATGTTGGAGCAATCAATACGAAGTTTAAAGCGTGAAAATGGAGTATGGATAAGTAAATATAAACAGGAAGCACGAAATCGAGGTATACTAATGGACTTAAAAGATAACATGGATGAAGCATTGATGCGACAGCATATTGCAGAAAAGCAAGCTGTACAATATGGCGAGCAAATAGATATAGACAGGCAATTAATACGTAAATTACGTTTACAAATTATAGATTTAAAGAAAAGTGTACATAAACGAGAAATGGTAGCAGTACACTCTGAAGAATTAAATGACTTATTATACAAACCAAAGTTAGAAACATTAAATGAAGAGCATGAAACACTAGAAGATGAACATTATGCCTTGAAAGAACATTTTGAATCCATGTATCGGGAATTATCTAAATTTCAAAGTGGTGCCAGATTGAAGGAACGTAAGAAACGTATGGCAAAAGCATTAGAAGAAGCATCAAAAAAGAAAAAGAAAGGTGGAGGTCGAAAATCAAATAAAAAAAATAAAAAGAAGAAAAAACGTGGTAAAAATGATCCATTGAAAGTATGGGAGCAAATTGACAATACATTGAAAAATCATATAAATCATCGAAAGCAAAAAATACATACTCAGATCAATACTTTTATTCAAAACAAGAATCAACAGAAAACGATGGAAGCGGCAAACAACTCTAATCAAGAAATCGATGTTGTTCCAAAAGAATATATAATGATATCTCCATTGCAATCATCGTTTGTTGTTTTACCATTACAAAATTATATAATTTCAAGCAATTTATCTAAAACATTATTAACAGAAATTCCAGAAATTGCTATTAATAATTTATATTCCATTTTGTCACAAGCTACATTAGCGTATTTAAATAATTTAAAGGAGAAAGATACCATAAATCGAAACATATCATTTGGCGAGACATTAATTGATATTTTGATCGATATTTATGAAGTGTGGCCAGTAATACAAATGTATATATATGGTGTAATTGAGACTATAAAGCATTTCACCAGTGGGGAAAATTACAATGTTCGTGTTGCATTTTTCGGTCGATTGCTTGGTATAGTGAACCCTGAATTATATAGTGAAAGGGCAGCATCTACGTTTTTGCCAATATTAAGTTCTTTAACGAAAGGTAAAATTGAATTTGCATTAACTGGTAATTTAATATATCAACACGATGAGAAGATTTCTCCAGATGCATGTTTCTTTATTACAATGGAAGATGCAAACAAAATCTGCAGAAGAACATTTAAAAATTTTGAAGTAAAATATGAGAATTTTTCCTTAGCATTAACGCCTGCGATATATGAGCAGTTAGAAAACAATTTAATACAATTTAGTATTATGGAAATGGATCCATTAGAAGTAAAAAGAAATGGAGGTAGCGATCGAAAAATAGATTTAGACACATTTTTAGCAACTACAATGAATGCATGGTATGAACAAGCACATAATGATTTACATGGGTTAGCGACAACTGTTTGGCAGCAATTTGGATGTACTGAAAATCAAGTATTTGATCTGCCATTATTAAAAGATATGTTGGAAGCAAATTTACCAAAACCATATACGCCTGATGAATTGAAATTGATCTATAAACAATTAATGTCTTGTCAAAATGCGAACAATAATGTTGGAAAAGGTTTAAATGTTAGCGATGGTACAGTTGATCGTGAAACTTTTGCAATTGTTTTGCATTCTTATGGTATCACACCATTTAAAAGTGAATTGTCTGAAGAAGAATTGATTGAAATTGCAAAGAAAAAAAAGAAAAAACAAAAAAAGCAAAAGAGAGAGAAATAATACAAAGAAAAAGAAGTAATTGCCATTAGCTAATGAAGCAAAAGAAATCTTTAAAAATCCAAAAACACAACTACTTCCGCAACGAATTTAGAGAGTGTTTACAGTGTAATAATGATATTGAAAAAACACCCCCACCCATTTAACATTGCACAAAATTAAAAAAAAATTAAAAAGAGTGTTTTTGTATTATAAATAAAATGCTATGTACACTATTTTCTACGTATATTTTCGCTCTCTTTTCTATGCACACATATATAGTATATTGCGTTTCACCCACAATTTTTTACAAACATGCTCATTTTTTCTCTCTCCTCCCCTCACACAAGATGACCTTTGCATTCCTTTGCTGTTGAACAGTTTTTAAATGGAAAACTATATGGAACAATTTGGACTTGAGTTGTAAATTTAAATGTCTGGGTCAATTCTTGATTTCCGTTTACTATAAATGCATTCTTACCATCATTCTCATCTGATGCACCAGTTGGAAAGTATAACTCCAATAAAAATGCTCTCCATTTACCATCAGGTGGAATTGGAACAGATGCTTTATATGAGTTCATCTTAATATCGCCATTTTGGACAACTTCAATAGATGGTGAAATCGTAGATCCACACCATAAGACTGGATTTAAACATGCTTCGCCAAAGACTTTGACTGGAATAAATTTACACGGATCAGTTTTTGTATCACCTTTTATTAACCGAAAATCCCGACGAACATTGTCTGATGTAGTTGCTTGACGCAAAACAACTCTTAACGGAGTTGTTTCAGTAACTAAATCTATCGTACCATCAATATGATTAAGTTTCCAATCAAATTTTGGACGTTGAGAACCAAGTAAAATGGAATGATAAAATGGTACCAAGCCGGTAACGAGTTCATACACACCTGTTGAAAAACTATGTTCAGCGTTGTCACACATCAACCTGTAAATTTCACCTACACTACCATCACTCATTTCTTTCCACCAAAACCAATCATCATCCGGCATAAAAAATTCATCACCTGTTGCATCTATCACAAGTTTCGGTACTTTTAAATTTTCTTTGTAATTCAATGGGTCCAATACTTTGCCTAGAGCAGCCAATCCAATAGGATTATCAATAATAGATTGCGTTATATTTTGTTTCCAATATGGCTCAAATGCAAATGTCCACCCCCCATAACTACGGAACATGTGTAACAAACCAGCTTCGAAATCTAATAAATCCATCACAATTGGCGCAATTGCAACTACACGTTTATCAACTGGTGCAGTCAACCATGTTGTCCATCCCCTTTTACTAGCACCAGCGACAACAAATTGCTTCACTTTCCCATTACGAAAAGCGGTAATCGTATCCATAGCTTTAACAACAGATTTTACCATTGGTAATAAGCTTACATATTCTACTGATTTAGGATGTGTGTTCATGTAATGTGCCCATGTATATGCACAAAATGAATCTTCCGACCGCTCCTCGTGTACTGGATCATCGGCAAAGGTGCATGGTTGATTTGGCACTTGAAAAAGCACAGCGCCGATTGTACCGGTAGCAACAGCAACTGTTCCAGGCAATGCTACATCGTCACTATCGCTTGAAGGCGGGGATACATCATTATTGTCCCCTCCTGTTACATATAGAAATGCAGTCGTTTCATTGGCTTCATTCAATGTATCTGGAACAATGACAACTAGTTGATGTGTCCATACACTACATGATGTTTCTTTTTTTGTTAACCAACCTTGACTTGTTAAATTCAAAAGATATCCTGTAAATGAACAATTATGTTTACAAAACAAAGATGTACCTTTGATAGTCACACCTGTATTTTTCCAACTGTAATGCGGATCTTCTTTATGAATATATTTGTATAAATCAGTGTCTTCGATTGATTGATTGTATCTGTTCTTTAATTTATTGTCACGTAGAATATTAATATCAAATCCATTTTTAATAAAATCCTCACGACGAGCTTTTAAATTATTTAATTTATTCATTGTATGATATATTTCTTCATTAATCTCTTGAATTGAAAAATCCATTTCATATTCTTTTGCCGCATCAATAAGAGTTGGTATAACGAATAGAAATAGTAGTAGGAGCACGAGTGGTAATTGCGGCAGTGTTGATAACTGATTTATTTTCATTTTTGTAATTTCTCAATTGTAAATCTCTAATATCTTTTAAAATAAGCAATAATATAATAATAATAATAATAATCCCAAAATAATGTAGTATAAAATAATTACATATATATATTAAAAAGATATTATCAATACTTCTCTACTTCTTCTTGATTTATAAGGAACGTCGTTGATATATTTGAATAGTTTTAAATATGTACAAGTCATTAATAATATTGAGATGAAATTATATATATATGTACATTATGATTTTATTTTTTATTTTGTTTTTTTTAAAGTACTAGTAGTATAAGTATATATTATTTCAATTATTCATAAAGGGGGATTTAGATTATTTGCACTTCTTCGAATTGTTGCCAGTATTAGAAGTATAGGTGTCTTATAATTCGAACGAGAGTAAACTATAGCTATTACTCTATACACTAGACCTAATAGAGCTCACAGAGGATCAAAAAGTAATTTACACACGGAAGTAACACAAACGAAAAGAAGTTATTTAAAATGTTTACACAACATCTCTGTCTGACTTCTTTCTCTTTTTTTATTTTAATATAGACTACTTAACCGTCATGGATATATAGACTAGATCATACATTTTCATATTTTAATAAATTAATATCTTCGACGTCTCACATTTCTACTACTTGAACTTCCCGACCGTGCAAAATTATTGTATTCATTGTACATCTGTTCATAACAATGTTGTATGAATTCTCGCTGTTGTCGTGCTTGATCCCGACCCCGTGGAGGAATTCTTGATGCCACTTGCGCCAACTGATACCAGTTGCATTGTTGGCGTTCTTCCTCTTCGTGCACAGTTCGTCGTCTTCGATTTGGAACTTGGACTCTTCTTCTTCTTCTTCTTCTTCTACTTTGAAATTGTGGCATTGATATATCGGGAATTCCTTGAACTCGACGTCTACGCGCCATTTCATCAATATCATATATACCTGGATCGTAATTGCTATCCGACCAAACTCTTCGGCGCCCATTGTCATGTCTCAATGGATATCCATTTGGAAAATTCTGCTCAGCCTGTATTCTTTTTCGAGTTTTTCCTTCCTCGAGAAAAATTCGCATTTGTTCGAAGAAACGATAAACGGGTTGATATACACTGTTTCCAGCACCAGCTCCTTTACCATGTAACCTACGGAATGATGTCAATGATGATGTTTTTAAATTAAGAACTGCTGCCCATCTAGATATGGTAACAAAACTATGTTGAGCAAACCGTTCGATTTTTGCACGTAAAATATCACAATTATCATATACTGGTGTGTTGACGGGGACTGGCACAGAAGTAATTTCGTCATATAACTCATATTCCTCCAATTGTGCTGCAGCACTTTTTCGTTTTCCCATTCTTTAAATATATATATATACGTATAGTAAACACTTTAGCTTTTTAAACTGGCTTAAATCTGTAATATAGGTGGATAGATTATATTTTAAACGTAGTAGACTTTAATATAAAAAAAAAAACGATACCTCGTACAATATATATATACTTATATATTATAACCAACGCATATATTATATTTAGGGTGCAATTTCAAAATATTATTATAGATATTAATATAGATAGTAGTATCACTGATAGTATATTATAGTTGCACGTTTATTCTGCGGTCTGCTGGTTTACCAGGTTTACGTTGCACGTAGTGAGAAAACTTCACAGCAAAAGTCGTAATTAGGTCGTCTTCTGTTGTTCATGTTCCTACCAAGTACAGTATATTCAATATCGATATATTATAATAGATAATAGTTAATAGTAGTCGTCTATAGCAGCAATAATGTTAATGATGTGTTGTGTAAAATCCTGGATTGGTGATTTGCTGGGGCCGATTCGGTAACCACCAAAAAATCCTTAATATTCAGACAACAACTTCAAGATACATATTAATAGTAGTCGTCGATCTAGATATTAATACACCAACAAGTTATCAAGTTAATAGTTAATAAAGTACTGCTGCGTTAAGAAGTTAGATATGATATCGACAAGCGTATTATAAACATCGATAAATTATATGAAGCACCCATCCTTGCTTTCCATGTCATAATAACAAGAAGAAAATTTATTTATCATATTTGTTAAATGTAATGTACGCTGCGATGCATTATGTTAAATATGTGAAAAAAGAACTGATCAAGAGGGATATTTTTGCTACTGTTATAGTAAAACCAACCCTCCTTGGCGCATTTAATAGTTTTGTATTATTACCTATCGCAATTATTGTATACTTTTGTTTAAGACATATAACAGATAATCCTGATGTATCAGAATCTAAGATGATTACCACAGATTCATGCATGCCTCTCAATTTTACTTGCGATAATAAATATGGGTGTGTAATAAATGGAAATGGGCGTCAGTCTAACAAGGCGTTTCCTCATGGGATGATGACTCTAAAAAATGGTGAAACCACGAATACAACAATTTGTCCTGGTGGAAATGAAGCACTTGATATAGCGCCACTAGGTGTATCCTTCCAAGGAATCACCACAAGAGCTAGTTTTAATTACAAAGGTATGGGCTATTATTTTGGATTTGGTTTAAGTCGTATTAATCTTGACACTATGTCAGAAAATAAAACACTTTGCAGTGATCTACCCCTACCCAATGAAGTATTGCCAGTGGCTTCAGCATTTGTCGTTGAAGCAAATGGAATTGCTTATCTTGGTTGTAATGGTGCTGTTTATGAATTTAATTTGAGTACATGTCAAAAAATTAGGCATATACCTGTACAGGCTGGTGAAATTAAAATAGCGTTTCAAGGACAGGCCCAGTATGACAGATATGGATATTTTGGTAGTAGCGATGGCTACATTTATAAAATTCATTTGGATTCTATGAAGCTAGAAATGAAGTCACATATTGAAGGTAAAAACGGACGACATTTAGATTATGGTTTAGCTAATATACAATTAAACAATAAGAATCAAAAGAACACAGGCTTTTTTGCGAACCAAGATACCATTTATTGTGTTGATTTACATAATATAACAAACATGAAGTCAACAAATTTGCCAGGAGAGACGCATTTAACTGCCGCGGGGCGTGTTTATATTTTTGCTGCATTTGGTTCTCGAAGAGGAAAGATATATACAATTCAAAATACAGATGATTGTATTCTATACCCGATAAACCAAAGTTTCTTTTCAGCGTACACTGGTATCAACGAACCAATAAATAGTATGATTGCAATTGGAATATCAGATGTTGTTATATCGACAAACACACAAATTTATGTGTATCGCATAATGGTTAGGGAAACAAGTGGAAACTTCAAGATAAATTTCCAGTCACCGATAGTGACTGAGTTCTACGATTCTAGTGCTGGTACTAATCTCTATTATGCCACAAACAGGGGAATGGTTCTCAAATTATCTGTAGTAGACTTAGAGGGGGATAGTAGAAAAGGAATATCTTTTCCAATCAAGTATCCAATTGGCAAGATTGGGAATGATCTACCTTTTCCACCCATCGACGATATAAGGAAATACTTTACATTGTTTTCAACAAATACAACAGATCTGTCGTTATCGTCACATACAATAGATTATATTTATACAGCAATTAATGTCTATAATTTTGAGGAAAAACCTTGTGACTTGCCTTCCGCTCAGCTATGGCCTAATAGTGAGCTATTGAAACGTATAAATCTTGCACCAATACAAATGCTTATTGTTAATAGCAAAATGTATACGTTACGAGTTTTGGTTACTCTTTTGCTTACACAGGCATCTATTATTTATAGAGCAGTATTACTTTTTACTAAACATGCTCCAAAAGTTAGCAAGTTTCTTTCACAAAAATGTTGTAAAAAAGAAATTGACGAAAGAAATTCCCGCCGTAATTCAAATGTAGAATTACCAAACAACAGTGATTATAATGAATTGTAGAGAGTATTCATATATATATTAAAACACATATATATTTTTAATTAAAAAAGAAGAAAATTATATCACAAAAAAAGTATGATATAAAAATATTTAACAAATTTATGCATTATCATACTATTACTCCTGATTACAATGACATCAACAGTCAAGTTGTTGACGATGACGGCGCACCAGATGCCCCTTAAACAACGATAACCAAGAAAAAATACAACAAGAATGCCATATTGTATATACTCCTTTTGGACAAATTTTATGGGGAAAAGAAACATTGGATTATTTATTTTTGGACACGGGTCAATTTTTCAATTTTTAATTTTATACCCTTTTTGCGTGTTGAATAAAAAAACATACATTTATTATTATTATTAAGTTCATTAAGAATTTAAAAAATTTATAAGTAAAATTGGGCCGGAGAATTAGAATAGCGATTTCCCGGAGTATTTTGCGGAAAAAATTAGTGATCTTCCAGAAAAAAAGACAGCAAATAATTCGTCAAAAACGGAAATTAACTGGACGAAAAATTCGTTGTTACAAACCATAATAAAGTCTGTGTGTATAAATCTATATTTAAAATTTTCATATCTATCTATAAATATAAATACTGACATTCTTTGTCAGTAAAAGTTTCTATTAGTGTTCAATGCTATTCCCATACTATTCGCATTCTCAATA
>LT649384.1:0-30344 GCA_900128395.1 Stramenopiles sp. TOSAG23-2 | reverse complement strand
GTTCAGGTAGTGGTTCAGGTAGTGGATCAGGTAGTGGATCAGGTAGTGGTTCAGGTAGTGGTGGAACCGGTGGTTTCGGTTCAGGTGGCTCTGGTGGTGGAACGGGCGGTGGTGGTGGTGGTAGCGGTGGCGATTTGGCATCAAATTCATTTGGTGGATACAATGAAGCAACTATGGAAGCCCTGTCATCTATGGATACTGATACTGATGAGTTAATAAGATTGCTGGAAGCATCATTGCCCGTGGATAATCGAAAGCAAAAAGATGCATCACAACTTGAATCTCCTTTATCAGGGGGCAGGGAGACAGGAACTCGCATATATAGCAAATTACTAAACCAAGTTAAAAACGAAGTAAATCAAATGCGTGTAGTGCTTGAAAGTGCAGAGGCAAAGGAGAATGAGCGCGAATGGCTTCGTGGTCAATTGCAAGGTGATTTAGATGATAATCGTCTTGTTGATAGTGTTACAGGTGAAAGACGTGTGTACCGTAAACGTGGGACACCGGATAAGAAACATGGTTTATACCAAGGTAAACCTAAGCGCATTGTATTTGCTGTCGATCTTTCAGCGTCAATGGCAAGGATGAATAATTGGGATGGACGACTTGATCGTATGGTTATGTGTATAATAATGTTTATGGAAGCTTTGCAAGGATTTTCGCATAAATTTGATTATTCAGTAGTTGGTCATTCCGGCACAGGACCAGATATATCTATAATTGAGTTTGGAAATCCGCCTACGTCTAATGAAGATCGTATCAAAATAATGGAAAAACTATATTCTACTTCACGAGGGGCGACAACTGGCGATGCATCGCTTTTAGCTGCACAAGCTGCTATAAAATCTGTTTTAAAGGAAAAGGGGGATGATTACTTAGTATTTCTATTTTCTGATGCTAATTTAGGTCGATATGGAATTAGTCCAAGTCATATGACAAAAGCTTTAACAAGTCAAAAAAATGTCCAAGGCCATGCAATTTTTTTAGCGGAAGAAAGTGCCGCTCAGTGGTTGGCAGATGAAATGCCACTTGGTCGTGGTTATGTAGCTTTGGAAATGTCTGAATTGCCGAAAATTGTTAAAGAAATTTTTCAAAATGCTGCGACTGCGGAATAAGGACGCACGCGTATGATATGCATATGCAATTAATATTTGTACATTTTTTCATAACTTGGTGTGGTTAGCTAATATCCCATTTAAAATACGAAGCTTCGTTCGTACACAATAAGTTTTTTAATTTTTTTAAAAAATACATTAAAAATATACGAACCCGCTTCGTACGTATTAATTAATTTTACTCACGTGATAATTCCTACGAATCGTACTCTTTAAAAAAAGTATGATGTAACTGAGGCTCAATAATATCTAATTTCACACTAGGGTGAATATATAAAATATATCATACTTCGTACGAAGTAATATATTCATAATTCTCTTAACATTTTATATCTCATTGATATACGAAAACTCTCTCTCTCTCTCTCTCTCTCATGCCTTTTTTGGTAAACGGAACAACCTACCACTTGTTGTTTGCAATGAAATAATCTTACCACTACCAATTAAATCACGTATAAAAAATTGTATATTCATATCAACATGTTTAATTTTTCGTTGTAATAAATCTAATTCTAAAATTTCTCGAAACGGTAATCTTCGTATAATACTGACTATTTTTTTTCTACCATCTACAACTTGTTTACAAAATTTACCAATTCCAGGTATTGCAATCCAAAATGATTCTGAACCTTCAATTATACAACGTTTCATAAGCAAACCTTCTTCCCTGAGACATTGTAAAATTTCTATGTGATTTAGTTGATTGTCTTTGTCAGTATATATTTTTTTAAGCTCAACCAATGATATGCTTGGATTTCCTATACTATCAATGGCATTTAAATATATTTTCAAAATGTTTATTTTTCGTCGTTGATCTGTCCTATTTTTTTTTATTATATCATTTATTAACTTTTTATAATCTTCAACAAAAATTATAGCTGTGTCATCGTCTCTCGTAGTAATATAGATCTTTTTCAAAATATTATCACTGATTAATTGATCTAGTTCCTTCATTCCAGCAGTTCGATCAGTTATTATGCTGTAAATGTGATGTTCCAACATTACTGGTATAACTGCTAAATTATTGTATTTTGGAAATTCTTGTTTCAAAACTTGAATTGCAGCTAACGTATCGGATGGTAAACCAATAGAGGAACTTATACTGCCAGCAAGTCCATTGAATTCATCTTCGAAAGCAATTGTTTCACTAGTAGTAGTATTTACCGAGAAAGACGTTCTACTCTTCATAGTTGCTTTATTGTTATTGTTATTATTGTTATCAATGCTGCTGCTACTACTGCTGCTGTTGCTAGTACTGCTATTCCGTCTACTACTATTAGTATTATTATTCTTCGTTAACATTCCTTGTATTTTCTCATCTTGTATTTTTACATGTGTGGATGGCCAATGAAAACGTTTTTTTATTTTAGTAGATTGTTCACTTTTTTCATCATTGTTATTATCAATCTTTCGTTTCATTGTGTAGTTATCTATTTATTATTATTGTTATTATTATTTTCCTTGATTATATCTAATATTGTACATATATATATATTTATATATGTATATATCCATATTTTCTTTATATATTACTTCCTCTCATCACGCAAAACGTGTGGCATATTGATCTTCCTCAATCAATACACACCAACCATCTCTCTCGTTCCTATCGATAATAATAGCTCTAATATTACAAAAGAAAGGAAGTGATAATGTATAGGAATATATGCAAATGAAAGTGGAGAAGAGAAAAAGGAAGCAACAATCCATAGTACCGAAAATAGAACGAAGATAATGCCAACTTTTGTGAAAGATATCGTTGATCGGGATGAGTATGAATTACCTTTACCGGAACGTGCTGTGTTTCCACCTGATACACGTGAATATTTTAAAGCGGCATTTGGTGAAAAAGATTTTGATCAATTAGCTAAATCGTTATTAACTCCTCCTAAATATACGTGTTGTCGAATTAGTAGAAATTATAACATAGATAATGTATTGATCTCATTGAATGAAGCGTTAGAAGAATTTAATCAACGGATCACTATCACTGGAAGAAAACCTGTACATGCAACTAAACATCCTATATTAAAAGATATGATATTAATACCGTCTGTTGAAGCTAATTATGATTTTCCAAATAAAAATGATTTACCTGGTTATAGATGCATTATAGATAGACGTTGTGCAGAGGCTGTTTTAAGAGGAAGTGATATTTATGCAAAAGGTGTTTTAAGTCTTTCCAAAGGATGCAATAAAATTGGCAAGCAAGTCACCATTTTAGCAACATTAACTCATAAAAAAATACCAAGAGGAACACCAGTTGATTATTTTTTAAAAGCTGCTCCTGTGGTGTTTATCGGTGTAGGTGATTTAAAAATGATACGCAATAAAGTATTAAGTGGTATGCCAGATGGCCTTGCAGTTGAAGTAAATAAACGATGGAAACGAGATGCACCATCAATGAATGGCGTTATATCTAAACAAGTATTCATGCAGAATTTACCAAGTGCGTGTGTTCCTCATGCATTAGCTCCGAAAGAGAACGATTTGGTGTTAGATTTATGCGCTGCACCTGGTGGAAAAACAACGCATATAGCCCAATTAATGAATAATAAAGGTCTGGTTATAGCATTAGATCGATCATATAAAAAGGTAAAGAAAATAAAATCATTATGTAAAACATTAAATATCACAATAGTAAAAGCTTATTATGCTGATTCAACACAAGTAGTATTGCCACAAAAAAAAGACGAGCAAGAAATAAAAAATACGACAAAGGAGGAGGAGAAGAATAATTTATCCATGGAACCTTTATCAATATCAGAGAATTTAAATAACCAAGCAAATAACAATGCATTTCATATTGTGAAACAAAATATAATTGGCGATGAAAAGCATCTTGGTTTATCCATGGTATATATGATCAATTATTTCAATCGATATAATAAGAAGAAGAAGAATAAAAAGAAAAATTTAAAACCATTATTGAAAAGAAAAGCAAAAAAAAAGAAACAACAACAAAATCCTACAATATCATTGAGAGATGATCTTTATTCAGTAACAGATATTGTTGCTGATGCAACTATAAGGGAAAAAGCAGAATTAAAACGAAAAGATAATGAGGGTAACAATATTAATGACATTGAAAATATCGTTGTACCTATTAAAGGATTTCCTGCAGAAACATTTGATAAGATATTACTTGATGGTCCATGTAAGTCTATGCAATAATTATCTATTCTTTATGACACAAACAGAATACATCTTCTAACAAAGCTATTTTTACCATTTATTATATATATTATGTATATAGGCTCTGCACTAGGTTTACGCCCCCGATTGGAACAAAATTTGACACTTGATTTTTTAAAAGGGATACAAACACAACAAGAAAGTATAATGTTTTCAGCTGCATTTTTATTAAAACCTGGTGGTACAATGGTATATAGCACATGTACGTTTAATCCAATGGAAAATGAATGTGTTATAGCAAACACTTTAAGGCAATACCCATTAGAATTAATACCTCTACCATCTCCTGTAAATCAAATTGGTGAAAGAGGCATGGAAGGATATGGCTTAACAACTGAACAATGTAATTTAGTTAGACGATTTAATCCTCATTCGAAATTTGATACAATTGGTTTTTTCATAGCAAGATTAAGAAAATATGATACGATAAGATCACAGGAAAGCATAGCAAAATTTCATAATGGTGCTCGAGAAAATAAAAGAATAAAGAAGAGTACGTAGAGTATGCATTAATATATATGATCTTAATGACATGTGATTATCATATCATATGCATATATATATATATTATATATTTTTTTTTTAATTTTTCCAAAACAGAAAAAATATAAAAATTTTAATTTTTTTTTGATACACTACACTTTCTTCTTATTGAAGTTTTTTATGGCATTGCGAACTCTTTCTCTTGGTGTATTTTTATTAACAACCTTAGCTTTCTTTGTTGCTGCAGTTGACTTTTTCCGTCGCTTACCTCTTTTGCGTTTTCTTTTCCTTCTTGAAGTCGTAGGTTGTTTACGTTTTCTAACTCTTCTGGTAGGATTACTTCTTGTTGTTGTTGTTGTTGCTGATGATGATGTTAACAATGGTGGAAGACATTCATTCTTATGAAAAACCCAATCTTTCCGTTGACAAGCGCCTGAGCAATAAAAAATATTATTACATGCTGAACATCTTTGTCTTGTACGTGCTTTACATACTATACAGATAAATTGTTCATTTTTCCTATTACCATTGCAAGTACTACTACTATTGCTATTAATATTATTACTACTACTACTACTACTACCAGTTGTACTACTAACAACGACATTAGTATTCAAATTATTGTTACCATTATTTACATTATTATTATGATTGCCAACATCATCATCATTATCATCATCATCACTATCGATTACTATTGTATTTCTCTGTCTTTTCTTCTTCTTTGATCTTACCGGTATAATTTCTTCATCCTCGTCATCATCATCGTCGTCATCGTCATCGTCGTCGTCGTCGTCGCCATCATCGTCATCATCATCGCTATCAATAGTTATTGTATTTCTTTGTCTTTTCTTCTTATTCGATCTTACCGGTATAATTTCTTCATCCTCGTCGTCATCATCATCATCATCACTATCCATTAGTACACGCAATTTTTCTAATTCTTTTTGACGCTTTATTTTCTTATCATCTTGTATTTCTTTATCTGTTTTATATTCTTTTACATTACTAGTATCATTATTATTATCTTCATCATCTTCATCACTTAAAATTAAATTAACAACATTACCAGCTTTTTCAGCTTCTTCAAATTCACGCTTGCTTTCTTCTAAATCATGTCCTAAAAATGTAGAACCAGCAACTGCAGTTGCACCTTTTGTTTCACCTACTACTTCGATCTCATCATCATCGTCATCATCATCGTCCTCTTCGCTACTATTATTTACATTCGAATCGGAGCCAAAAGCCTTTGATAATTTGTCTTTATCTTCCTGCGATAATTCATCATAATTATCAAAATCTGTTACATCGACGGTTGCACAAAAAGGTGCTTGTTGTTGATATATTTCAGAACAACACTTTAAATGGACATGTTCCATAAAATCATCACATTTAATAATGACTGAAGGTGTGGAAAAATCACCTTCACAAACACGACAAAAACCAATATCCTCTTCAATAGCAGCATCGGTACCTAGTACCTCAACACAACCTATATGATAATATGCATAATACTCTACATTTCGATATGGATGAGTAATAAGTTGGCCATATCTCACTTCTCTATTTAATATTTTCTGTCCACAACCTTTACACTTGGATCTACCAGACTTGGCATATTCAATAACAATTGGCTCCATTTTTAAAAAAAAAAATTAAATATATAACATAAACAAGAACAGAAACGATAATTATATCAATAACAAGTAACTAAATTAGTGATCTTATTTCCATGTATAGAAAAAAAAATAAAAATGAAAAATAAATAGATGATTCAATCAATCTTACTGATAATGTTGGTATAAGTATGAGAGAAAGATGAAAGAGATAAAAATATTTTTTTTTTTTTGTTGTTCGAACAACAACAACAATTTAATGAAAAACGCTAAAAAAAAAATGAGCGTGTTAGGGTTAGGGTTTTTGGTGAAAGCCGCCTAACACAAAGTTAAAGTAATAGTGTACTAAGTACAAAGAATTTAGAAGTTTCCAGATTGAAAGATTTCAGGTTGATAAGTAATAGTGTACTAATCTAGAACTAAGTACAAAGAATTTTTAGAAGTTTCAGGATTGTCAGATTGTGAAAGATTTCAGGTTGATGCTGTGTCCATATTAGTATACACTTGCTGTGTCCACCTTGTGGTTTTGTCGAATTAGAAAATGCCATCAAAAATACCAACAACTTTTATCGGTTACTTGTTGCGCACTTACCTTCCGTGAAAATTTATTAAAAAGGATAGAAAATTTAAATATATCGATGTATGATAGTAACAGAAGAAAAGAGAAAAACCAGTTAAAACAAACTATTGAAGATAAAAAAAAAGGTGTATTATTCATTGCTTATTTTATATATAGTGTGTTTGTAATAATTATCCAAGATAGATAGATATATTTAATTATTGTTCCTAGATATCAATATATATAATATATTTACATACTGTGTTTAAAACAAACTATTGAAGATAAAAAAAAAGGTGTATTATTCATTGCTTATTTTATATATAGTGTGTTTGTAATAATTATCCAAGATAGATAGATATATTTAATTATTGTTCCTAGATATCAATATATATAATATATAATATAATCTTAAACAACAATGGCAAACTATTTACCAATAGCATATGTTGGACAAAATCCTGGATTAAATCGCAATCAATTGGAAAAAGATTTTACACGCTTTGATCGAGCCAATAGTAATACGCCTTTGTGGGGTAAAGAAGGATATCGTAATGATAAGATAAAGGCAGATATGAAGAAAGAATATGCTGAAGATTTAAAACATCAAGTAGAAGAATTGCGACGAAAGAAAATGCAAAAAAATATGACTGGGAAAGATGAACTTGGTTTAAATATTGGTGTACAAGAAGTTCCACAAAGGCGTGTCAGGCAAGTCAATTCATCAAAAGCAGCATTTTTAGCAATGCGCAATAATTTAGATACAAAAAACGATGAAAAAGATGGACTGCAAATTAAACATTCACACCCGAAAACAAAATCAAAAAGAAATAGTAAAATTCCATTTGATGTCCCTGCTGGAATTCGACGACAAATAAATGCACCAACTTCTCGTGTAATACCGCAAGTAAATAGCCGCCCATCTTCAGTAACAGATAAGCCTGGGCAAGTACCAATGGAAAAAATTGGATCACCGGAACGCCGTATTTTGAACAAAGCGGTGCAATCAATTAGACGACGATATTCATCTGAGGAAGAAAAACGTAATAAATATGAAAAACAAAATCGTAATAACAAAAATAATAAACGTAATCGGAAAATTATTAAAAGATCTTTTTCATATGATGATAATCAAAATAATATTGATCCATCACAAGATTTTAACAATAATAGATATGAGGATATGGAAGTAGCAATGGAACAAATGCAAAGTTTAAGCTTTGTCCAAAAAATGCTTGTTGAAGAAAGAGCGGAAAGAAAAAAGTTAAAAGATCAACTAGATCGAATATCCTCATTAGCGGAAAGAAATGAAAATACTTTACGTGATCGTACTGCATATTTAGAAAAATTACGTATGCAAGATGCACTTGATATGCGTGAAGCAAAAGATAGATTGCGACAAGTCGAAACTGAAATTTTGCAATATAAAATTGCAGGTGCAGGCAGAGGTACGTCGTTAAATGGATATGTCAACGTTGGTAGTGGCAATAATAATAATAATAACAATCGACAAAATGTTGGTATTGGATCATCCGCACAGCTACCTGGTGGTGGTATATTGCCTGGGGGAAGAAATGGACGTAACAATGCAAGGACAAGAGCGCAGGAACAATTAGCATTGCAACAACAACAACAACAAGCACAGCAGCAACAACAAAATATTGTAAATAATGGAAAACAAAATTTATTAGACCCAGCTAGATTAATTGCAGAATTAAGAGCAAGAGATGAACGTGATAGGAAATATGCACAAGAAGAGGAAAAGAAACGTACGGAAATGTGGGAAGAAATGTTAAGTATGAAACGACATTTAGATGAACATCGTACACAAATGAGTGAATTTGCCTTACGATCTGCAGATAGAGTTGCATCATTAGAAACACGTGTGAATATGAGAGAGTCTAGTGTAGTGCGCTTAGAAGAGAAAGATTCCGCACAAATACAAAATTTAGCTTCAAGAGATTCACAAATTGATGCCAGATATGAAAATATATATGGACAAGTCAAACGCTTGGAACATTTAATAACTAGGGAACGTGAAACAAGACGTGAAAATTCAAATGAATTAAATGCACGTGAAGACGAAATACGTAAAATTATTGATGAAAAAGAAAAAATCATGTTTGAACGTGTTAGCGAAAAAATGATGGAAGTATGGCGTGCTCATACCGAGCAACGAAAAGCGGAACAGCAACTTCAAACATTTAATGAAGAGCGTCACTCAAATGCAAGAAGTAGTATGCAATCGTACTTAGACCAATTGAAGGGAACATTAGCAGATGAGCGCGCTGATAGGCGTCAATTTGAACTTGAAATGAACCGTAAGTTTGAAATGCGCGTTGCAGCAATAGAAGCTGATAATGCATCGCAACGAAGTAGCACAGAATTATATGAAAAAGGAATGCAACGAGATGCAAATCAAGCCATGAATGAATTGACGAAATTAGTTAAAAGATATCATCAAGAAGCTGAAGAGCAAAAAATGCGATGGGAGCGTACCTACAAGCAAGGGTTAAAACAAGTTCATGATGGATTAGATAAATTAAGAAAAGAAACTACAATGTCAAGTGAAACGGTGGAAAATGTTTTAAGGGCTGAAATTAGAATGAGAGAGAAGAAAATGCAAGAAGGTAACGAAAGAGCAGTAGCACGGGAAACAGTAATCGATGATAGAGCCAAAGCAGTTGAAGCTAGAATTTTAGCATCTGTGAAAGGGTATGATGAACGTATCAAAAATGTAGAAGATCGTGTAGATGCAGCACTTGCAAGTTTTAAAGCTCAGATGGAAGCAGATTTAAAATTAAATGCAGACTCTACAAAGAAAGCATTATCTAATATGGATGCAGCTTTACAAACTCTGTCTGTTAGGGTAGATGCGAATGATGCTGAATCTAGAGCAGCAATTTCAGATATAGAACAAGTAGTATTAGAAGTCCGTGCGTTGACAGTATCTCGGGGTGAATTAAAATCCACGGAGCAACGGTTAACAGTATTTGCAGATAATGCACATGAAGATCTAGGCACTAGGATGACACGTATTGAAGAATTTGCTAAAACTGGACTAAGAACCGAAAGGGAAGAACGTATAGCGGCAGATGGAAAACTAGATAGAGACCTAGGTAGAGTACAGACATATTTACGAAAAAATACAAAAGATTCAATTAATGAATTGCGTAGAGAAACAGAAAGTTTATTGGATAAAGAACGTATACAACGTATTCAAGGAGATGGTGCGACAGTACGCGCACGCGAAGTTGCTGTCACTACGTTGTCTACTGAATTAAAAGAAGCAATCATCAACGCACGTGAAAATGCTGTAAATAGTGCTAAAGAAATGGTTGATGAAGAGGCAAAACTTCGCAACGATGCAATTGTTCAATTAAACGATACAAGTGCAAAAGGCAGAGAAGACTCGTTAAATGCAGCAAAAGAAAACACAACAATTTCGATACAAAATTTACGTGATGAGCTGATGCCAAAAGTATCTACAGCAGAAGAAAAATCTATTGCAGCTGAAGCATTATCAAAGGAT
Organism: Stramenopiles sp. TOSAG23-2; assembly: GCA_900128395.1. Classification (NCBI taxonomy): domain Eukaryota; species Stramenopiles sp. TOSAG23-2. The sequence goes on along the minus strand of LT649384.1, from coordinate 19,844 downwards.
GCACAGCAAAAAATTGTAGAAGTGAAAGATACTGCGGAGAAACATATTAGTACTCAAAATAATGTTATGAATACTAATTTTGATAGTGAAAAGTTAAAACGTTTAAAAGATGCTAAATTATTGACGGATGACGTTCAAGATCGATTGAAAAAAATGGAATCTAGTATACGCCGAGTTTTTGAACAGCAATTGCAATCCGTTAAAGCATATTCACAAGCTAATTTAGCAGCAGAAGCTGCTATACGTTTAAAACAAGGCACTCGTATACGTGGTGAAGTTGATGAACGCCTAACTTCACAAAGGGATTGGATCGTACAAAAAACCGATGCACAAATCAACCAATTTAATCGTAAAGTAACAAGAATGATTATGGATGAAGCGCAAGCTAGGAAACTGTCAAGCATGCAATTGCGTGATGCAATTGGTCAAGATCTTGACGACGCTGTTCGAGAAAGTGAAGTACGCACTGCCATGGAAGGTATAATTGGTCGTTTAGTAGACAAACATCAAGATGAAACGCTGAATGATGTTTCAATGATATTAACAAATAGCTTAGCAACAACATCTAGATCAATTCGTAAACAATTGCGAGAATCATCAGATGATGTGAATGCTAAAATAACGAAAGGAATCGATTCATTGAGACAAGAAATGGAAGATGATATAACTGGACGAGTAGAGGAATTACAAGAAAATGCTGAAGAATATGCTAAAACAACAGAAGAGCGTATTGAAGATATGACTACGAATCTTGATGAAAGTAAGGAGAAAATTAATGAATTAGAAACGAAGATAACTACTGAAGTAGATGAACGCACAGAAGCCATGAAGAAGGAAGTAGAAGAACGCACTCAATCAATGGAAGAGCTGAAAGATACTCAAACACTTGCAATGACAGAGTTAGAAACTAAAAATACAGAAACGTTGGATGCATTTAAACAAGAGCAAGAAGAAAATACAGATAAATTTAACGATAAATTAGGATTGTTAATGGAAGCTCAAGATAAAATGGCAGATGCTGCAACAAGTCGTGGAGATAAATTAAATAGTATGGAAACTATGTTGAATGATCATGGCGAAAGGATTACAGCTTTAGAAGATATTCAAAAAGCACAAGATGCTGAATTTGCGGAAAAAGCTGAAAAAGAAAAGAAGGAACGAGAGGCTGCAGAGGCTGCACGAAAAGCTAAAGAGCAAGAAGAAGAAGCAGCTAGAAAAGCTAAAGAGCAAGAAGAAGAAGCAGCTAGAAAAAAAGCAGAAGAAGAGAAGAAACGAAAGGAGGAAGAGGAAAAAAAAAAGAAAGAAGCTGAAGTAGTTGAAAATGAATGGGATGAAGTGGAGGATGAAGAGCAAGGTGTTACAAAGTGGGTAAATAAAAATACTGGAGAAGAAACCTATGAAAAACCACCTGGTGTATAAATAGAAAAAAAGAGGGAAAATATTTTAATATTTAAATTAAATATAAAAATAATAAAAAATTTATTTTCAAGATATAAAATTAATATTTTTGATCTAAAAAAATATTTTACACACACGAATATCGTAGTATTATAAAATATCATATTTTTTTTACCCCCCGAAAGTATTTACGTAAAAAAAACATTTTAAAACGAATCGTGTTTTATACTACGAACCGTATTCTTTAATATATATTTTTATGTTTTCGTAATACTTCGCGCGTATTTCATAAAAATGGTAAGCTCTCTAACACTAAAAATTTCACAAGTCTCAATTTTTATTATAATGTAGAATCATTTAACGAGACAGTTTCATATTCATTTTCTTGATCAATCTCATCATCATTGGATAATAGAATGCCACCATTACGTTTAATCCATAATGTTATCAATGCCAAAGAAAGGGCTGTTAAAATTACTATAAAACGTACAATTCCTCGCCAACTTTCACTATTCCAAAATATTGCAGCAATACAAATATTTAATATACCACCAAAATAAATATACACCCCTAACTTTCCATGCCATTTTGCCTTCGCAAAACCAAAATACTTAGACATACCGACAAAAGATTGTAAAAGCATTAATAATAATACCAGGTAACCTATCCAAACATGTAAAGCATTAATAAACGCGTGACCAATACCAAATTGTGAATGATTTTGTCGTGCATGAGAAATATATATAGCGATATATCCGCCAATCGAAAATAAAGTAGCCAATAGCATATACCGACCATGCCAATATCTGGACACAGCACGATCAGTTTTATTATTATTATTAAAATAAACCAATAAGCCTTCATTCATGTACAACAAAAATGCCATTGAGAGAAGTATGGGATGCCAGCAAAATATGTTGGACAACCCAACATCAGCTGCCATGGCACTAAAAATGATTAATATAGCAAATCCAGATGTACATGTTAAAATCCAACCTAAATTTTCCAATACTTTCATAGCCACCATATTTATATTATTTATAATTATTTATATTATTTTGTATGTGCTATTTGTATATCTATCTAATATATATATATATAATTTTCTCTTACTCATATATTATATAAATTTCTTTTACTTATATATATGTTATATATTATGTGATAAGATTTTACATGTGTACATGTGTTTATGTATGTATATCTACACATTTGTTACATACTGGTATATTATTGTTTGTACATATTTTTGTTAAAATATAATTTTTTAGCTTATTATTTTTTTGTTGTGATTTGTGATTGTGAAGAGTGTGATGAGCAACAACGCATGACGAAGGGTCAGGTGTCTGGTATTTTTAATTTGGACGAGATTTTCCATGCTGTGTAGTGTTATTTTTGACAATCAATTTTTTAAAAAACAAATTAAAATATGTACTTACACACACATATATATAAAAATATAGAAATGTTGGTGATGATGATGATGATGATGGTGTAATCAACAAGGAAAAATATATATATAGGATAAAATGTACTTTTAGTATATGTTTAGTATAGTAAAATTTTAAACGAAACGCAAAAACCTACAATGTGTATGTACGTGGCTTGAACTAGAGAGGATCCTTTAGCTTGAACACAACCTTTTATCTTACATTGCTTCAACATATAAAGTTGGAAATAAACCAGCTTTACCCGTTCTAGTATTTGTACCTTCCGTCCATTCCTCTGTTAGTCCTGTTGATTCTAATATATCGCCTTCTGAAATATCAATTTCATCACTTTGAGCAGCTTTAAAATCATATTTAGCTTTAAATCGTAGCATGGATGATTGTGGCAATGATGGTGCAGGCCTTTTTGCTTGTGTACTACTACTACTACTACCAGAGGATGCATATCTAACTTCACTACCAGCATATTTTGGTGCAACTCGTTGCGATCCAATACCTTTACTACCTTGATTAATTTGACTTATTGAACCTGTATCACCAGTTCCATGTTGAGCACCCATTAACATGGCGCCTTTATTGGAAGGTTTGATTCTTTTTGAACCACTGCCAGTTGCACCCATGTGAAATTGTGATACAACTGTTGTATCGCCAACACCAGCATATTTAGATCCAGCTAATGGGCCAGTATGATAATTTGGTGCTGTACGCTCCATCCCTTTGGCTCCAATTGATCCATTATTCATGATTGAAACTTCAGAATTTTTACCAATTTCCCATTTATCTGTTACCTTTGAAGTTGTTTGTTTAATACCTAATATTGGACCGGAATACCCTGGTAATTTTTGGCATACGCCTGTGTATAGCATATAGCATATATATATATATAAATAAATATGTGAATATATATATAAATATGTGATGTGTTAGAGTGGATATCTTTTTTAGGTATATATATTGGAAAAATATGTTACTTACCACCAAATGCAACAATGGCTTGAATCACTTGATTTCGATTTTTTCCTTCATATAAATCAGGCGTTGTGAATAATTGATATTCAGGCACACCCATTTTTCTACATGCTTTGATAAATCCTGTAACATTTTCCATTTGTTTAAATGCAAGTTTTGATGTTGAGATACGTCGTATTGTTTTTGGTTTGATAACATTCATAGCTTTACAAAGTATTACACCATCTTTTAAACTAGCCATGAAATCAGTCGGAAATGGCTCTCCAATTAATTCCTCTAACCAAGTTTGTGCATCACCCATTAAATCAGCATCAAATTTTTTTGCATCTTTTGCAGCAAGCTCTGCGTCTAAACCATATAATTTTAATCCATCTGCAGTTTTCATGGATTCTCTTCTGGATTTTTGAACTATCGGTGGTGGCCTACGGTGATTTGCCATAGAAGCCATTGTTTCTTATTTAACAATATGTTCTTTAAAAAAGGGGGGGGGGTGAGGCAGGGGGATTAAGTGGTTCTATATCTCTATTATCTATTCTTCCTCTTTCTTGTTTTTGTAATTATTATTATTATATATATATGTCTGTCTAGATGAGCAGCTTCTACATACATCAATATGTTGTAGATGATAATATATAGATTTTGGAAAGAAGATCTATAAATCTAGATTGGCACATTTTAAGTTGGCACATTTTTCACCATTTTAATTATTATTTCCCATTGTCTGCAGTGTTAATTTTTGCTGCTGGGAGCTACGAGGAGCCTACGAGGAGAGAGGATCCCGACAGTCGTCCTATATCGATATACGAATTGCTGGCGATATAGGTACAATCTACAATCACACGGTACAAACACCTTAAATTTATCGTATTAACTGGAATTACACATACAGTAGGAAATATGTTTACTGTAGACTACATTATAGTAGCACATTATGTGCTCTGGGTGCTTTCGCTTTCTAAAATGCCAATTTTATTTTTCATATCACATTGTACTAGGTACAGGTACTTGTTATTGTACTATACAATCATATTTTTGGAAAATATTAGAAAAAAGGATGAATATTTTCCCCATAGTGAATAGTGTTAAGTGTACATTTTTACAAAAAGACTACTAGTTTTCCCTTTCAAGTACAAAAAACCTCCTATCTCTCTCTTCTTTTTTGAACAAATTACTACTTCCAATTGCCATTCATTCAATTATAGATAGTTTTAATAGAAGTACCACCAAAGAAAATAGAAAACAAGATATCAAAATATATATCACATATCACACATATATCATATATATATATATAGAACAAAATGGATTTTGATATTCCTGTACCAAGAGTTACAAGACGTCCGAAACGACCGAAAAAAAAAATTGTATGGGAAGAACCAAAACAACCTCATGCAATTGGTAATAATAATGAGAAGAATTTTATACCAAATAATAATAATAGTTTAAACGGTGCTTCGAGTGGCGATATAAACCATGTAGGAGGAGGAGGAGGAAGTGGCAATAGTGACCAAAATAATATACAACAAATTAGTATATCATCCTCTTTGTCCCGTCCATCAGTAATTTCAACGTCAGGAACAATAGCAACAGCAGGTTCAAATATTAATGCTGCACCTACTACTACTACTACTACTACTACTACTAGAACTAATTTAGTCTCTAGTCCTAATAGTATGGGTGTCCCAACTACGACTGCTACTAGTACTAGTAATACCATCAATATTGGTGTCAATAATCAGAATAACCGTCGTCAAATGCCATCCACAAATCTCATTGCCACTGCTGCTGCCGTACGGACACGTTCACTTTCCCCAGCATTTCAACAACGCCGTTCCGTTAATGGGGTAAAGCGTCCTTTATGTGTTGGTGATTTTATTAAAGGGTTAAGAGATGGTGAACCAACACAAGCAGTTCGTGAACGAGAAGCATCAAGAAAACGTAGACGTGGTAAAGGAAAAATTAATAATAATAATATAGAAAAAAACAATAATTCGCAAAAAGGATCAAATCAAAATATGAATTTATCTGCCAAGTCTGGATCAACAACAAGTAACAACAATAATAAATCTTCACCAACATCATCATTATCTAATGATAATGATAACATAAGTTCAAATATCACATCGTCCGTAGAGAATAATAATAATAACAACAATAATAATAATAATAATACTTCCGCTGTGCCAGATGATGGAAATGGTTCCGCAACACGAAATATTGTACCAACTGTACATATGGTAGATGGTAAGATTTTAATTAATCAGGCTAGTATGGTTTTTGTTCCTGAAGCAAATACAACAGAACTGGAACAAAGCAATATTTCCGAAGATGGACAAAATCGTGTTACATCTGCGTCATATTCACGCCGAACACCAGCAATGAGATGGTCTGTGAAAGATACTAGAAAATTTTATGATTTATTGCGACAATTTGGAACAAATTTTTCAATGATCGAAGAATATTTTCCAGAACGTACAAGAAGACAAATTAAAAATAAATTTGTGAAAGAGGAAGAATCAAATCGAAAATTGATCAATTGGGCTGTCATTGCTCGGCATGGAATGGCATTAGATAAATTCAATGAGTTTATTTCAAAAAAGTATAGGGTCGAAAGAGTCTGAACTAACTACATGGTGCTGGTGATGGTAATAATAAAAAATGAAAATGAACCTAAAAGTAAATAAAAAATTATAAAATATTGATAATATTATTTAAACACACACATCAAATACACTCCACAAAAACATGTGTATACGTGACCACCATAATTTTCTTGTTCAAGAATGATGATTACGAAATTCAAAATTACTAAATTTTTCTTTCAATACTTTACGTACTTTCTCTTCACTAGCATCTTTTTTATAAATATGTTCATCCCATACTTTTACATTATTAACCGTATGCTCTTTTAAATGTGGAAAATATAATATCAATGGAGCACACATTTCATCCCCATGTGATACGCCATAATTAATTGGTGAATCTGTATCTCTCGTATCAAATATACAATGAAATGTTAAACTATCTCCTGGTCGCAATGGTGGTGCACTTTTAGGGACATGAATAAATGTCTGGTCTCTCCCATATCCATGGAAAGGATCAATCGATGCATATTCTCCAATCTTCTTTCCAAATCTAAAATGTTCTAACCATAATGCTTTTCCATGATCATGTGCATGTAAATGAACAGCAAATGGTTGTACTTCCCCAAAGTGTGCCATATCAGGACCAACTAACATAGCTAAATCGACAGAACTTAAATGGACGGAGAATTTAAATTTATTTTTTTGTGGTGGTAATAATAAACCTTGATCTAGAAAACCAAATAAATGACTATCAACGTTGCGTGGTACATCTGTATATAAATCAAATCCAGATGAATCTAAAAAACCATCTCCTTTCCCAACGATATAACCTTTTGGTAATAAATAATGAATTTGTAACATTAAATGTGTAAAACCAACCGTGGGACCTAATCGTATACCAGCTTCAGGTGGAAATTTATAAGTTAATGCACCACGATCATATGCCCATATCATTTGTATACATGACTGATCATTAATAAATTGTTCCATGGCGCACCAATCGTTTCTTTCTTTCCAACCATTTGGAAATGACGTTTCAATACTTGGTTGACAAGTAAATATATCCATATGATGAATAACATCAGCTTCGTTTGTTAAAGCACTAACAAAAGGTTTAATTTGAACAACGTGAACATCTTGTTTTAAAGCAGGGCGTAAATCATACGCATGGCAACGAAAACCTGCATCTTTTATCCCTTTGTTATTTTCTAAATTTATAATTACATCATCTGCACCACCAATCTTCGCTTCTGGTGCACGTATACTTATAATATTGTTTTCAAGATTCTCTATTCGTATAACATTATTCAATAACGGTGAAGAAAAAGAAGCAGAAGCAGATAAAACATTATGAACATTTATTATTATTACGTAACAAGTAATTATAAACATATTCGTCTTATTATTATTATTATTATGCCTTTTCTCAATATTATATTTATACATGTTTCGATTCTTAATATTATATACTTTTGTTAATGTAATATTTATCTTTCTAGTTTTCCATCTAGACGACTATCTGATCTTTTTATCTATTACTAATTAAAGTATTAAAAATGGTACTTTTTCTTATTATTACGTCGGCCTTGCATACATGCCCCTTCTTCTGGCCTTCTTCGATCAATCTATAGAGACTATTTACTAAATATTGTTGAATATTGCTATTGCATATATACTTTGCATACATACTTTGGTGGTGTACACTTTTTTCTATCACTATATAGAGTCGTATAAGTGAATAATAAATAGCTAGTGTGTATATTCGTACAGTAATATTTGAATATATATATATAGTGCGTGTGTGTAAATAATTAATATGGCGACATTAGTGGAAGAGGATCATGAGATGTTGATGAAAGAAATGAGTGAGGAAGATTTACAAGATCAAATGGATGAAATGGAAGTATTGCAATCTATTTATGAAAATGATATTGTCATTAATAAAGAATCGTCGTTAAAATCATTTCATATGAACATCAAGGTAGAAGTAGATGAGGATAAAGGAATTGAAGCTGAATTTTACAATAGTAATCTATCTACTGAAAAAATTGCTGGACCATTTACCCTACAGCACTTAATACCAATGAAATTACATGTATCCTTCCCATACAATTATCCAAGCGAAGCAAAGCCAAATTTTTCTTTACAATGTGATTGGCTATCGTATACTTCAATGAAAAAAATATGTATACAATTAGATGAAATATGGCAAGGTGATGGTATGGTAGTAATTTTTGAATGGATTGATTGGATCAAAAACGATATGATGGATTTTTTGGAAATCAAAAAGTTAAATATTGGTAAAGAAGAATCTCTATCAAGACAAAATGACAATAATAATAATAATAATAACAATGATACTAATAAAAAATCATCATCATTAGCAGATTTACGTGAAAAAAGATTACAATTTTTTGCTAAAAATGGTGATATTGATCGACGTGCAATTCCTGGTTGGTGTTTAAATGCATCTAAAAATGAAAATTTTAAACATTTATCATATTTACCAAAAGTAGAACAATTAATGGGAAATCTTTTGCAATACAATAATTACGTTGAACATAAGTTATTTATGCAAAAAACCCATACATGTAAAATATGCTGGAGCGAAGAGCCAGCAACAAAATATGTTTTTCTTCAAGCCTGTAACCATTATTATTGTAAAGAATGCGTTGTAGAACATTTACGACTACATATCAAAGAAGGATCTGTAGAAAAACTAATATGTCCTGATCCTAAATGTGCAACACCGATTATACCATCGCAAATAGCAGAATTGGTTAGTAAAGATGATTTTGCAAGATGGGAAAAAGTTTTATTACAAAAAACATTAGATTCAATGCAAGATATCGTTTATTGCCCACGACCTAATTGCAATTCCCCTGTAATTGAGGAATCGGATAATTTAGCCCAATGTCCAAAATGTATGTATGCATTTTGTTCTTTGTGTCGTTTAAGCTGGCATCCTGGTACAATTTGTATGACAGCGGAGGAAAGAATTAAAGCAATGGAAGCAAGGGCAAAGCGATCTGGTGGTGGAATTGACATGGCAGAATTTATTAGAAAACAGACTGAATTTATCAATGAACAGAAAACAAGAATGACATTAAAGAAAAACAATTGCAAGGAATGTCCTAGTTGTAAAAATTATATAGAAAAAACAGAAGGTTGCAACAAAATGCATTGTAGATGTGGTGTATATTTTTGCTTTTTATGTGGTGAAGACATTACACAAGTTGGATATGGTCATTTTGGTGAAGGCAAGCGTTGTCAATTATTTTCAATTGAAGCAATAAAACGTTGGAATGCTTTGATGGGAGGACAAGATGTAAGACAAGAACGAATGTGGCGCGTACAAGCAATGGGGATCAATATACACACTGCTCAACGAAAAGGCTGTCCTTATTGTGGACAAGAAGTAATAAAGGAAGGGAAAAATAATCATATGAATTGTTTTGCTTGTAGAAAGCATTTTTGTTTTTTATGTGGTTTGCCTGTACGAAAAGGAGATAAGCATTTTGGTCCAGGGAAACCATGTAAGCAACATTCATAGTGTCCTAATTTTGTTTGTGCGTCTCTATACAGTGTGAAAATGTGTGTACGAAGCGTACGAACTTTGAACTGTAAACAGACAAAAATGAGTGCGTGTGTATTAATTGATTATTGTGAATTAAATTTTATAAAAATTGGTACGCTCGTACAAACTTCGCGAGTATATATAACAAAAATATAATAACTTTTAGATTTTAACCATCAATAATATGATATCATATTGACAAAATAATATTTATTTACGGAGTATATTTTAAAAATTAAAAAATAATATTTCTAGCCACGCCTTAATTTTTCTAAATCACGCATTTTTCTTTTCTCTTTTCGTTGTTGTTCACTTTCATCTAAACGTTTTATAAATTGCTCACGTTTATAAACGTCTAAACATGTACCACAGATCAACATACTTGGTGATGGACCTTCACCATTGAAATCTAAAACATTATTATTTTCAGCCCATTCAACGCATTCCTTTGTAGTCAATGCAAATTTACGATAATTACGACCTGGGATCGGATCTCTTTCCATAACATATTTACAAGCTGGACAACGGCATACATACCATTCCATAAATTCATCAAAACCGATGGTACCATCATTGTTTGTATCTAATTTTTTCACCAATCTTTGAGCTTCTAAATCTGATACTGGTTCTCCTAAATCTGATACCATGACTTTTAATTCAAAAGCATCTATCCAGCCACTTTGATCGCGATCATATTTAAGAAATGCTTTCTTTGCCAATTCTTTCTTTTCTTTTGTTATTGATTTTGACATATTCTTCATTTTTTTCTCTGCTTTACTAACGCGATGTCCTGCATTTTTATATGCCAACATTTCTGCTTTGATTTTATCTTGGCGCTTTTTCTCTTTTAATTCCTTGTTCATTTGCAATCGCTTTAAAAATCCAAGTGTATCTGGACGTGATGCCCCTCGTTTTTGAAGGGCATCTTCCTTAATTTTTTTATCTTGCGCTTGTTTTAATTTCAATTTTCTACGCCTCGTCTCCTCCAATTTTGTTTCCATACGATCAACAAATGTTACAGGATTTTTTGCTAATAATCTTGCTTTTTCCCTTTCTTTTCGCTTCTTCAATGCTGCTTCTTTCTTTAATTGCTTCTCATACTTCGATAATTTTTTCGTTCCGATTCTTGACATGTTATTCATACGATTCAACTTCACTAATTTTTCATGTTCTTTTTTTGTTAAACAGTCTTTTCTTAAATGTGCTCGATTGTCATACATATAGCTTAAAAGTCGTACCCACACTATTGCATCAGAGCAAACATCGTTTTCTTCCGCCGTTTTTGTTTTCATCCGTAAACCACCAACTGTATTATCATCATTATCAATACCTTCAATAATATATATAAAATCACGATTTTGTTGATGTTTCCATAATGAATTACTAAAGTTTGTAGATTGATATTCTTTGCTATATTTATTCGTGCTAGGATCTCTCATTTCCATTGGGTTGTAGATTGGTATATTGCAATTATTTTGGTTGCTATTACGGTTTTGCTTTTTAGAACCTCCACCAGGTAAACGAGATGGGTCTGGTGCGATCATTTGTGATAATATTTCATCATTATTGATATAATTTAACAACACCCATGCTTTACAACATAATACTGCACTGAATAAATCCCATTGATCGTATGTATTATTGCTTACATTTATAAATTGATCAAAGGCCATGTCATTGTCACATTCTTTTATTTTTTCTAATAGCGTTTCCTGTTTGTTATTATCTTCAAGAAATACCATTAACGATTTCAATGATTTACATAATTCAAGATAAAATAGATGGCCAGGATGTCTATTATCTGTTTCGCAATATGCTTCTAATACTTTCAATGCATCTTCATCATCCAACCCTAATCCATGTCCATTTTTTCCTAACACACGCTTGAAATCGTTGGAATTTAAATACGTAGCATGTGTCAAATCCATTTTCTCAAAATGTTCTTTTAAATATGAATAGATAAAATCAGGATTTTGATTACGACACTTTGATTTTAATATATCTATTAATTTAATCAATGAATGTATTGTTTGAAAATCAGTATCATTTAAATTAGCAGCAACATCATCTTGGACAGACAATTCATTTGAACAGCTTACAATGCTTTTGTCTAACCATGGAGCTTTTGCATTTTCATCCCATTGTGCATTCGGCTGCAAAGCAATGTGCGTCGTTTCATGTGCTGCACCGATAAATGCTTTCGATAAACGATCTATAAATTTATTAGAAAAGACTTTCTTATAAAATGAAATATCATCTGTCCATTGTTGCAATGCAATTAACTCTTCTATTGATACACTTAAAGGTGCTCCAATAGCAGCATTAGCATATTTACTTGCTTCTAAATGATATTCATCTACATAATCGGAGTTGCAACCACCAGATAGAAAATATGTGTCTAAATCTTTTTGAAATTGTTTCAATGCCCAATCTTCCTCTGTATCTTCACCATCTTCTTGAAATTTTCGCACACTTTCTTTAATTTCTTCTTTGGTTACTCTACCATCCCCATTTAAATCGGCTAATTTAAATGCAAAGCGCATTTGTTCTTCTGGGTGTCTTGTTAAAATTTCAGACAGATCAACCACATTAAACTCGCCTATTGGTAGACTTTTTAATTTAGATGCTTTTTTTCGTCTTTCCCGTTCCTTTCTTGCACGGCGTACTTTAAGTGCAGCATCTATGTTTTCTTGCAATTCATCAAAACTGATCAATGTCCCAGTTTTATCAACCATTTGCAATGTATTTATTGCAATATTAGCCCGTTTTGCCATTTTCGTAGCCTTTGATACCAAACGCTGCGCTTCAGCTGCTTTTTCTAAAATTATATCTTCTTCCTGTAACATTTCAGTTGTAACACTTAATAAATTTTCTTCATCATCAATAGCTTTTGTCCCAGATTTAGTATTATTATCTTCACTTGATATATTTTTATTTTCGAATTTTTTCAACGCTTCCTCTTTTCGTTTAGCACGATCTAGTCTGCTAGGGGATACGTTAGCATTTGTTGCTTTCGTTTTCGGTGGGGATGGAACTGTTCTATTGTAATTATTATCATTGTTTACATTCAATGTTGGTACTGTTACTGCTGTATTGATGTTATTACTACTGTTAGCATTATTATTATTATTATTGATGTTGTTGTTATTGTTGTTGTTATTATTATTATTTGTAACTTCAGCAGTTTTATTAGTTGAAATTATACCAGACGTTGGAGCTATTGATAATCGATGTGCTTGGGTTAATAACATATCTGAATCAATATGCCTTAACAATTCTTGCGTTCCTTGTTTCTCTAAATTCCCTTTTTGTGCTTGAATATTACGTGGGCTATAATCATGTTCGTCAAACGTATCGTCCTCTTCAGATGACATATCAAAATCGTCATCATCTACCGTGTAGTTTACATCATAATCATTATTATTTTCCGTCATTTTTATTTTTTTTTTGGTCTTTTTTATATAGATATATACCGCTTCTTTTTATTATCTTTTACAATTATCTATTATTTTTTTATATTATGTATAGAGATACAAGAACCTTTTACACACACGTACATATATATATATATACATACAATAAAATATGGCACATACAAAATAAATCAATCCACACATACATCAATCTATATAATATAAATCCAACGTGCTTTTAGATTTGCCGATTGATTATTTTGCCCACAATATTGAAATAATGATAGGTGATTTGATGCTCTTAGTATACTTCGAGTACAACAAACGAACTTGGTTTTCCATTTACTACTCACACAGATGAAACTTGTGTAACGTCTCATTTTAGCGAGGCATTACCATTGCAGAAATCCACAAAAATTTCTTCGCGAAAATAATTTCATTTATCAATCGAGATTGCCAGATTGGGATAGGGCATTCTACTCTACGTCTACGCATAGTTTAAGTACACAAATATGAATTTATTATACTTTGGAAATATTTTTTTACATCTAATTGGCAAGAATATATACTAAGTATATAATAGCTAATCAGCTGACTAGATGGAAACACATCATATATAGAATGTAGCAACTCTTGCCCTCTCACACACTCACTCTGTCTCTCTGTTCTTTCATTCTGTATGGGAATGGAAAAGAATTGTGCGTCACCTAATATATATATATATATATACGATCATAATAACAATAATAGATTACCATGTCGGAAATAGTAAAAAATTTAGAAAATAGAATATTGGAAATCAAAGCTGATCCTGATGTTGGGTTGTTATTTGTTAGGCGCAGTGCACGGACGATTTTAACTGCACAAGATGCTGTTAAAAAGGCAACCGATACGTGGAGAGTTTTAACAGAGGAGGCCAACATGATGACGCCTGCAATCGCAAAAGCAGCTGAGGAAAAAGGTGAAGCAGAAAGGCACTTAACTAAAAAATTAATAGAGTCAGAAAAAATTGCTACTGAATATGGATATTCATTAGAATATGTTCGCAATATACAAAGTAGTCAATTTACAGGAAGTGAAATACGCGCTTTGGAAACAATTCACAAAGCTGTGGAGGGTATAGAAAAAAGCCGCGACTTAATTAAAAGAAATCAGTTTGCGTTGCCAAATGTCCAATATGTCGGTTCTCTAGTTAGTGTTGCTGAACAAGCTGTTGCAATATTAAAGCAAACAAGAGTACGAAGTGACGATGAAGAAAACGGGATGTATTCTGATAATGATGATGATAATAATAATAATAATAACCTTGATTTAGATGACGATGAAGATATTGGTGATACACTAAATAAATCTATTTCATTAGCAAGAAATAGTGAACGAGCTGAGATAGAACGTATGACTGCTCTTCAATTAAAAGCTGAGCGACAGCTACGAAGTACTTTTGATGCCCTAGTGGCTCTTGAGAAAGATTATCAATACGCTAAAGCATTTTTACCAATTGTTACTCCTCGTGCAGAGCGTTTAGTAAATATAATAGGAAAAAATTTAGAACAGGCTGAAGCAGCTGTTGCAATTGCAGAATGGAGGCATGAACGTTTACGGGGGGTAGCACCACCAAAATTCTTAAATTCTGTAGAACAAGCAACGAAACGTGTTAAATTAGTAGAAAAAGGAATAGATGAACTATATGCCGTATCGAGAGACGATGAAATGAGAATGCATGAAAAGCGAAATGCATTAAGTGAAAATTTCATAAAAGGCTCGAATTTTCATAATGATGCATTTGAGACTGTTAGAAACGAACGTCGTGCATTGCGAGGGTTAATGCCTTCATTATATGATCGTGAAAAACGATTAATAAAACGGAAAGAACGAAAGACAATGGGGGTCGTCTCTGAAGAGATAGATGTAGATGATGACTTCATGGTAACTGGAAGAAATAATGAACATTTATTATCTGATTCACGAAATAGTAGTAATAATAATAGTACAACATCGGATGAAGAAGCAACTTCATCCATTTTTGAACAAGAGAAAATGGAATCAGACAGATTACAACAGAAGTTAATGGAAGATGCAAATTCTGCTTACAAAGATTTAAAACAACGAATTAATGTGGAAGAAACTAAGCGGAAAGAAGTGGAAAGTAAAAAAAATGAAATGGCAAAATTAGAAAAAGACAAAGTATTATATGAAAAAAAAGAAAAAGAACGATTGATTCGAAAACGTGAAATTTCCTATGAAAAAGCGAGAAAAAATTGGCGACGGTTTTTGAGAACGATGATGGATCAACTACATTCTACGATCAAACGGTTAAGGGGTGCACAACGAAAAATTTTACGTATTAAACGTGAGCGAGATAGTATGATGAAGGAAGATAAAGAGGGTGGTAGACGTCGTGCTGTTGAAAATGTCGCTGGAGATGTCGTGTTAAAAGGTTTGGATGCTGCTTGGCAAAAAAAAGGATCTTCCGTCAATAGAGAAAATGCATTAAAAGCTGCTTTAGAATCTGTGAAAAAAGATGAATGGCTAGATGTAAATAATATAATGAGTCAAGGAGCAGAAAAAGTATTCGATTCAAAAATGGGAGAAAAGAAAGCAGCGGAACTTGACAAAGTATCACTTACTCTTGGTGTATTAGATTGTACTGGATTGCAAGCAGAACGGTTGTCCATTCGTCAAGGAAATTCACATATATTTCCAGAAGATTTTTTGGCACAAATGCTTAATGAAACGTTAGATCGTTCAAAATTAGATGTAGTCGGGAAATATAAAGTGGGAATCGATCAAATCCATTTAATTCCATTCCGATGTAATAAAGGGGAGTTGCCAACTAGGGCTCAACGAAAACGTTTCGATGGTTTTATATTAACTTCTGCAATATCACCGACGACAGGTTATTTTACTCCCAAATCTCCATCTTCAAAATTACCAAATAGTAAGAAGGATTACAATGCACTTTCTACTAATAAAAGAATAAAATGGATCGCAGCTTTACGAGCATTGTTGCGGGATATGATAGATAAAAAAGATAATTTAGTTGCTCTTGGGAATGGTCACATATTTTTAGCTTCTGCATTCCCTGAATCATCTAAAATCTGCAAATGTTTAGAACCAAAGCAACTAGATGTGTCAAGTGCAAGTCTTACAACTCGAACCGAAAAACAAGGTTGGGATACTGGATATTTAAACTCATCATTTACAGAGATTGGAATCAAATTATTCAATGCATTTTCATCTACAAATGGCAAAGTTGATGAAAAAACGATTTTGATACCATACGCCAGAGATGTTTGTTTGAAGAAAATTGAAGAAACCTCATCTAATTTTACTCCGATTTTAACAAGTGCATACGTTGACTGTAATAACTCTTCAACATCTGTGAAGAATAAGGAGGACAATGATAATTTCAAAATTGATGGTATGATTTGTAAAACTTCAAATGTATTATCATTGCACGCAATTCCTCATGTAGTACCTGCGCTATTACGGGAGCGGTTAGTAGAAATTAAGAATGATATTGAAAATTTAAATACTTTGAAAACGAATGTTAATGCACCGATAATTCCATCTCGTATGGAACTTCAATTACCTTCTCATACATCAATTTTATCTGAATCTATTTTACAGTTCTTCTTAAATATCATAAATGGAATTGATATCCACAATATAATTTCGGATGGCAATAACAAATTTGGTAGTAGAGATATTTTGAGAGAAGATACCAATAATATGAATGAAAAATATGAAGAAAAAATGGAATTGGTTGATGAGGTATTTTATTATGATAAGACTGGTACGATCAAAAATCAATCTGTTGTATCTGTTCTTAGCGAAAATTTAATACAAAATGCAATTGCAGATATGGTAGAAGATGCGCCGCGCGTTAAAAAATTCTACATGAATCCAATACAACAAAGTTTCAATGAACATACGAGTATGAATAAAGGTCAAAAGGCCATACAAGACGATGAGGGGAACACGAATAATGACAAAACGTCATTTTCATTGAAAATTTCATCAAGAGTGCCACAATATTTACCGACATCGCCACATTCTACTTTCCAACATTATACAACAATGCCAAAAATTATTGCATGTGGACATAGTTCAAAATTGGATATCTGTTCCGTTATTAAGCAAACCATTTTACATAATGATAATAACAATGCAGATGTTTGTGATGCTGTGGTGATTGGAATTGTACCAACGAAAGATAATATGTTACTTGTTTTACCTTCTCATTTATTATCAAAAGCAACGAATATGTTTCAATCCTCTGAAAAATTGATTGGAAAGTATGATAAGATTCTTCAGACTCGCGAAAGTACAGATGAAAATTTGGCATTTTCAAAAAGCAATATTAAGGGAAAAGATGCAACCATATTTGATTCATGGATGAATCAAATATATGATATTACAGACCACCCTTTAGATGACGTTAATCGCAACGAGTTATGGTCTCATGATATTCCATTACTTGAATATAGCAATTTTAAAACCAAACGACCCCAAAAATTTAAACGTATTGACGGCAATATTGTTAATGTTGCAGCTGAAGAAGATGTACCCATTTATACGTTAAAAGAATTTTTCGTAATGATAAAGGCTGCCTTGAAAGAGCATGGAAAAATATATGATGTAAATCAAGGAAGTAATAAATCTAGAAATAAAAATATAGATATATGGATTGTACCAATCCTCTCAGATATTTATCGAAATTTAAATATTCCAATTGAAGATTTAATATTGAAAGAGCTGACGTCGGATGATGATTTAATACTGACAGAAAATATTGGAATAACCATTGCTTCACATGATCCTCTGTTATTGAAATCCATGCGTAAAGAACAAGTAGATTGGCAATATGTACAGATTATATCAAACAAAATGCTATTAGAAGATGGTGGAATTAATAAACCTGATATTGACAATTTATTCAATGTGCAAAAATATTTACGTGGCATATCATTATATGCTGACGGGATTTGTGTTTCAAAGGAAATGATTCTTGAGGGATCGAAAGCAAATTCTACTCCAATTCGTCCCTTAATTCGAATTAAAGATTTAAATGAAGCTGTACAACAAATGCCAACTATCGTAAAGTGTGCTCGATTTTCTGGTCTATCTGTTTTCGCCCGTACGTTTCTTTCCGATTCTTCCAAGTTAGATCTTATCTATAGTGGTTCAAATGCATTGGAATATAAACGCTTTTACGCACTAGGGGTTGATGGGGTAATTAGTCAAAATTCAACAATAGCATCAAAAGCGAGATTAAAATATGAAAAAGAAATGGATACTACTGCAAATGAAAAATCTGTAAAAACTGCAAGAGATACATTTTCTGAGCATCGATATCAACGTGAAGTTGACAAAATGAATATTAATCGAATAATAGATCAAACATCACCAAATAGTAACAAGAATAAAAAGAAGAAGAATAGAACAAAAATGAACCCAACTGCAGAAGCTTGGAACAGACGCGAGGAGCTACGAAAAGAAAATGACATGGCATCTTCTTTAAATAACGTCAAAAAAAAGAAACAATCTTCTATAACACTTGTTGATTATCAATCAAACAATAAACGTAGATATAAAGCGACACAAAAAGGCACAACAATAAATAATAGTAATTCCAGGAAGACTAGGCAAAAACAAGATCAACCAAGACCACCAGCTCAAGCTGCACCAAAATTTCGCTCCATGAGTTCTAATTTCAATCGGAATAAAAAAGTATATAAGCAAGGTATAAATCGTATTAGAAGAAGAAATGAAACGTATAATAGGCGAGAGTTACTCGAAAAAATGAAAGTACCTTTTGAGAGTGACGAAGATAATCAAAGAGCAGTTGGTCGAGAGTTGTGGAGTCAAATGCGATAAAAAAAAATTTAGCATATAAATACCATTACAATTCGCATATTTTCCAGTAAATTTCATTAAAATCATCATTTTCAACCTAAATTCTTACAATTCATTGTTATGATGATGGATTTTTCATTTCATTACATGAAAACAAAGGAAAAACATTGAAAATACCTTTTTAAACTTAGGCTCCACTAGTATACCATTTTTCCTATCAATTGGCAAAATAATTTTGACATTTCTTGTTTTCAGAAATTAAAACATTGAAAATACCTTTTTAAACTTAGGCTCCACTAGTATACCATTTTTCCTATCAATTGGCAAAATAATTTTGACATTTCTTGTTTTCAGAAATTAGGGATAGCAGAATTTAGGAAGTTTCCCTACGGCGGGACTTTATGGTCAATTTTATCGAGTGGTCATAAATATATAGTATTTTGCACTAATTCCTGTTTTTCCAAAAAGACATAATTACTAATTATATCCTGTTCCATACTCATTACCAGTTATTGCAAAAGTAGTTTTAGTCCATTTTGATGGATATTTTACAATTTTATAATAGTATAAAGGGAAAAATGGTAATCATCTACTC
>LT649383.1:0-30373 GCA_900128395.1 Stramenopiles sp. TOSAG23-2 | reverse complement strand
ATGTATTGTAAAATCCAGTTTGCATAGAAAACGTAAATGCATTTTTCGCTTCTGGCCGATTAAATTGTATCACTGCAATACCATCCGAATCGACATGTACCGAGACTTTCTCTCCGTATCCATTTCTTTGTCCAACTACTGCTAATTTTGCTTTTGACATTTTAATTTTTTAAATTATTATAATACTCGTATTATACAATACTTTTTTATTTTTTATAATCTAGATGTGTTTAATACACAGCACGCTGTACAAGAAATAATAGGAACTCGTTTTATATCTTGATAATTATAAAAAAGTGTGTATAAATATTATTTTCTTAAAATTTTGTATCTTTTTATCTGTTGTTTTTGTATTCATCATGCAGGGTATACAATATATGTAATGTTATTTGTTATTTTATTGCTGTTTTTTTTTTATCAATGTCGTATGCAATATATTCAGCTATCTGGCTAACCTGGTATAAATTGTTTATATATTCTATCATTAAGTCTACTTTTATCTATGTATAAGTCTCCATTGTGCCGTAAAAATATAGACATCTGGTAATATTAGATATTTATTAGATAATTTATTAGTAATTATAATTATTAGTAGTATAATAGTAGAGCTATAGTAGTTTTGGTGATGATGTTTTGTTGTTGTTTTCATTAATATTACCTGTAGTAGGCGTTTAGTATTAGTATTATTTCCTGATGGGTTGTGTTGGCTCTGCTATCAAAACCATACAAATGCAGAAAAATACCGAAATTATTAGATATTGAGGTTTGAAGTATTTATATATTGAAGCGGTGAAGTATATCTAGCTTATATTACATGTATTTATATACATGTAATATATCATAAATGGTGTGTGAAAAAGCAATTTTATGTCTGCAATTTTCAGTCAATTTCTGGATGAATTGTTCGAATTGTCGAAAGACTAGATGAATTTGTACTTTATTAAAAACGAAGTGGGTTTTCCTCCCCCAACGGCGGCTCGTTTAAAAAAGAGGGAGAACAAAAAGTGCAATTTTTAATTTCAATTGGAAAACAAATTGATAAAAATGATATATAAATCCTGCGATCTTGCCGTGTTTGGAGGTGGATAATAGAACGTACAAAACTGGTCATTTGAGTAATTTTGCTCCATCATCAACCAAAAATATAATGTATCAAATTTCGGTAATTTTTCTAAATCCTTTGATTAAAATCTCTCGAATGTGCGTCTCCAGCTAGATTGAGGTTGGCTTAGCAGGGACATACCATTACATCCACTTTTACTAAATTATGTGTCTTGTGTTCGTGTAATGGTATTTACATGCTATTTTAACAAAACATATACATACATATACATCTTAATAAAGAGTGAACATAATGTAATGTATATGGAGAAAAACAACAAACAACTTCCATATATTGATATATTGAAAACATACATATAACGTATTTCATTAAGTATCTTGCACCTTGTTATTAATACTTTACGCAATATTTGTATATCAAAAAGAACGTTGAAGACTCATCAAAACATAATTCATAAAATTGAAAAAACGAAAAAACGGAAAACAAAAATTAGTTAATTATGTTCATCAAAAAACAAATATGTTTTGTGGTTTTATTGTTCTTATCCGCACATTGTATATCAGTGTCTGCGACGGTAACTGGTGAGGATCTTATTTGTAAAGCTGCTGAAGCTGTTGCATATGGAAAGATATTTACATCCGGTTTAGCATCACAATGTAGTGGTATATCTAAAATAACAACAGAAGCAGACTGTAAATTAGCAGCTGAATATAATAGGAAGAATAATATTGATAAAAATGAAGGATATGGAGGCCGAGTGTGGAGGGCGGATTTTCCACCTGGATGTTATTATAAGAGTCACATACATAATCAATATTATTGGAATGGCATCACAAAATCAACAGGACGATGTAGTAATAGAGAGAAATGTATATGCAAAACAAAAACATGTATCAAATGCCCAATCAATACATATAGTGAAGGTGGTACCAATCCAACATGTACACCATGTCCAACAGAGAGACCAACTACGAATTTTAAAGACGGACAAACTTCGATTGATTCGTGTATACCTGTACCAACAATAAAATGTGAACCAGGTTATGGCACGGGCGTGTTTAAGAAGGGATGGTTAAAGATTGTGAACGATGGTATTACGAATAAAAAAACATGTGTCGAATGCCCAATCAATACATATAGTGAAGGTGGTACCGATCCAACATGTACAGCATGTCCAGCAAATAGACCAACTACAAATTTTACTACTGGCCATACATCGATTGATTCATGTATACCTGTAGCAACAATAAAATGTGAACCTGGTACTGGAATAAACTTACATGAAAAGGTTAGGGTAGGGGTAAAAGCAATACGTATAATACCTAGAAAGAAAAAGAATTCAAGGCGATTGCTTTGGGGGTTTTCGCGTTGTGACGGTATTAGGTGTAAAAAACAGTGTTTCAGGTGCCCTGTAAATGCGTATTCTGAAGGTGGTGACGATGCTGATTGTAATGAATGCGACAAGTGGAGTCACCCGACAACTTATGGGAAAGAGGGAAGTACATCGTGTGATAATATAAAACCTGGATGGGGTTTTGATTTCAAAGATGGAAAGGATTACAAATGCCCAATCAATACACATAGTTCAGAAGGTGATAGTAGTTGCAAACCATGTAAACTCGGTGAAGTAACTAATCCCGAACAAACCAAATGTATTGTTTTATCCAGTTTATTCAGTGAAATTAAAAAAGATTTAACTGCACAAAAAGAAAAACATAATGATTTATCAATCAAAAATTCACGTTTATGGGCGAAACAAGAGCAACGAAAAAGACATGATGAAATCATGAAAAAGCGTAAAGCAAACGATAACGAAAACGAAGCAAAATCTTGTGATAAAGAACTTCGTACATATGGAACTGTCATTTTCCCCGCAGTTGAGGTAGCAAATGAAATTGAAATCAATCAAGATACAACATGTATTGATACAAATCGTGATGAAGTATTAAAAGCATTTTGTGGGTTTCGCATGAAGTTAGAACATTTATTCAAAAATGAAAATGAGGAGAAACCGGCGAAATCATTTTGGCCAAATATATGTTGTAAAGAACGTAATGATAAAGATAATCCTATGACATTGGAAACATGCGAGCCACCAGCAAATAGTAACATCAAACGTGAAAATATTATACCATTTGCATTGAGTCAAGGTGGGAATTACAATCGTCATAATTTATATGTTGAAGTAGCTGATACGATAAAACATGAAGGTTATTTACATAAAGGTATGAAAGAATTAATGAATCACATTACTAAAAAGAAGCATCATCACATTCATGAAAAAATCAATAAGTTTTTTAAAAATACAACTTTATGTGGCCCACGAATATTGCAATCTCCAGGTAAATCAGATAGAATGTTATGTGAATTATTTCTTCCATATCATCATTTATTAGATACAATGTATAATTTTGTGAAGCATATATATGTGAAAAGATATATTAAATCTCAACAAGCTAGCTCAGCTGTGTCATTTTTACAAACGATGGAGCGGTCGTTTAGTAAACGCCAGAATCGACGTCTAGGGAAAAATGCAGCTACAGAGAATACTTTAAAACGGAAGTTAAAGTCTAGCGGTAAAGAAGAGGAAGCAAAAGCATTGGCAAATTCAATGAAACCTAGATGTAAACTTGGATCAACATACGATGATCCAGTCGAGTTACGTAATATGAAAAAATCACATTGCCCATACAAGCATATCGATTTAAGTGACGGGGTAGCTACTACTTCAGTGCAAAACATTGCTATTCATTATCTTCGTAATGACTTAAAGAAGGAAGATTACACCAATGAAAACATGGTAATGTTAAGTAGTCGATTACGTTATGAAGTGCAAGATAGGAGTGGATGCCCTGCGCCATTATTTTATGCTGATGATATTTCCATCCAGCAAGTGAGCATGAATGCACACGATACGAAGGAAGAATGGGTTGCAGTGATTAAACTAAATACACATAGGAAAAATGGATATTTTCAAAGTGAGTTGAAAGAATGTTTTGCGAAACCTTATATTCCAAGAGCAAAAGTAAAAGTAAATGTATTTGTTGATAAAAAAGATTGTTGTACTGGGAATAAAGATTATAAGAAATGCATTAGCACAAAAAAAAAATGTCAGTCCGAGTTAAAGACAATTAAAAGTAAATATGGTGATAGAGATTATGGAAAAAGTGTAGCAGTAGATGGTGCACACTTTAAAATTAAAGGATCGCACATTGATCGAAGAAGGAGGAGAAGATTGTTACAAGATCGGGATGGTGGCGCTTGCTAAAAATTATGCGCTCTAAAATAAAATTTCTATCTTGATACTTTTTTAAAAAAAATAATTTCTCATTTTACGAGTATGGTACATTTATTTATTTTATAATAATCTTGATATATGATGGTTAAAATTTAAGTTATAATATTTTTACACTTCTCTTGATATATATGTATATATGTGAGTAAGAGAACATTTTAATATATAAAATGTTCTCTTGTATGATACCTCATATATATAAATATCATATAAAAGTACATATAGATATACGAGTGTATATATCTTTATTAATAAATACATACGGGCGTTGACATTGCATCGTGATATATACTTTTATTTTTATATTAGAACATTTATTTTTCATTCTGCCATTTACGTATAAAAAATTGGAAAAATTTTAGCAAAATAATAACATTAGTTGAATTTTGTTTACATTTTTTCACTAAATTTTTTTATACAATACAAAAACAATAAAGCCGCCAACTAGACGCATAGTTGGGTCTTTAATATATCATTTATTACGTTTTTAGCACTGTCAATACCATTTATTGTTTAAATATTTATATATTTTGAACTTTCTACTGATTTGCAGCAAAAAATACGAATAATTTTTATCCAAATTTCCATTTCAAAGGTCAGATCTAAATATATATTATTTAAATTTCCTACGTTGTAAGATGGCCCAAACAAGGACAGTTGACGAATGGCTACGCAGTAGGAGTTCGAACAAGTTTGGCACGGAACACATCAGGAATGACTCTATTCTGACGCACGTCGGTCAATCAAAAAAAAATATCTATACCGATACAAGAATTGAGAACTTCCATGATGAGGACCGGGGCATAAGCATAACGGGATTTTTTAAATACGGAAATCAATATAAGGAATTGCATGAGGAACACATCAGGAATGACTCTATTCTGACGCACGTCGGTCAATCAAAAAAAAATACCAATACCGATACAAGAATTGAGAACTCCCATGATGAGGACCGGGGCATAATTATAACGAGATTTTTTATAATTTTAACGGGATTTTTTATAATTATAATGGGATTTTTTATAATTATAATGGGATTTTTTAAAGACGGAAATCAATATACGGAATTGCATGAGGAACACATCAGGAATGACTCTATTCTGACGCACGTCGGTCAATCAAAAAAAAATATCTATACCGATACAAGAATTGAGAACTTCCATGATGAGGACCGGGGCATAAGCATAACGGGATTTTTTAAATACGGAAATCAATATAAGGAATTGCATGAGGAACACATCAGGAATGACTCTATTCTGACGCACGTCGGTCAATCAAAAAAAAATATCTATACCGATACAAGAATTGAGAACTTCCATGATGAGGACCGGGGCATAAGCATAACGGGATTTTTTAAATACGGAAATCAATATAAGGAATTGCATGAGGAACACATCAGGAATGACTCTATTCTGACGCACGTCGGTCAATCAAAAAAAAATATCTATACCGATACAAGAATTGAGAACTTCCATGATGAGGACCGGGGCATAAGCATAACGGGATTTTTTAAATACGGAAATCAATATAAGGAATTGCATGAGGATACGGTTATATCTTTTCCATTTTATGAAATTACTTTTGACATATTATTATAAGTATTCATCGTTTTTAGTGTTTACATATTATATATATTTATGAGTAAATAAAATCTTTTTAAATTTTAAGTAAGAGAATTTTTTATATATAATTATACGTATGATACATGTCATGCTCTAACGCCAACATCCATTATGAATAGTGTTATTTGTTTCATATTTTGACACTTTTTCCACTATTTTAAATAGGATCTTAGTCTTGCAAGTCTACAGAGCATTTTTTGTAAAAAATTCTACATTTTTGCACCTTTTTTTATGGATATTTTTATGTTGATAAATAAAATATGTAAATTGATATTTCAGGAATAGAGATAAAAGACTTCAACGTCGGGATCCGGATCCACTTATATAATTAAAATATTAATACGGCAGCGCTAGTGCATGCTATTACTTCTATATACGCGTGAGTTCAGTAATATTAATCAAATGTAAAATCATCTTTATTTTTTCTTACCTGTCTTGCCTTGTCTTCATCATCTTGTAATTTCTGTGTTATTGCGTTACCCATATATTCAATAGCTTCATTAAATTTTCCACCTTTTAATAATTTTTTCACTTTCTTTTTATCCACTTTTGTTATTTGACCTGCATCATATTTTAATTTTAATGTCGTTAGTATCTCTTTTATATCATTTGCGGTTATACTTCTTGATTCTAAATGCATCTTGTTATCATTGTCCGTATCCGAAAATATATCATCATCACCATTCCCATTTACTTCCTGCTCTTTATTATTATCATCGTCTCCACTTCTATTATTATTTTTTGCCGCAATTTTCTGTTTTTCCAACCACCGTTTACGTAATGGTGTCATTTCTTCAAAATTCTTTTCATTTTGTACATTCATCTTGTCTACATTGGTTATCCTTTCTCTTTCGTTATTATTATTATTATTATATTTATCGTCAGATTCATTGATTTCTTCATTATTTGATGGCATAGATTCTTCATGAACCAATGGATTTGCTGTATTTGTAGAACTTTGCTTGATCCCCACGGGTATAATTATTTCATCTACTTTCATTTCTCGTATTTGTTCAGACTGTTTATTTTTACCATTATTTTTTGATTTTCGCCTCTCCTTTCTTTTGTTTTTTCTTTGCTTTTCCTTTTCCTGTTTTTCTTCTAAATGGACTTGTTTCAATATATCATCTACTTTGATAATGGATTTTGATGCCCGGTCATCCAATTCCTTCGATAATTCAGATTTTGATATAGATTCTGTACGATCATCCTTTGAAGTTAAATTTTTTACGCATACGCGCAATGATGCAGTCGCATTAGAAAAAAATCTTAATTGTGCTTTTTTTAAACCATTTAATACATTCAATACTATGCTCCCTTTGTATGTAGACAAGCCATTCATTGTATCGAATAGATATTGATGCACTGAATTGTATTCTTGAAGGAGATTGTTATATTCATCTTCACTTTCTTTCAGTTTCTGATTATAATTTTTTACTTTTTTCGTGTTCATGTTACGTATTTTCTTCAAAACCTTCTCTTTTTTATCTAAAATAGTTTTGATATTTTCCCTTTCCACCAATTTTAATTTCATCTCATTTATGGCATTTAATTGTAGATTTATCGGGGTAAACACCATATCCTCTAATTCTTCAACAAAGTTTTGAAAGCCATCACCACTTCCACTTCCCATGGACGAGGAGACGACTGCATGATAAAAACGCGCATCTTTCTCGTACTCTTCTGCGCAATTTTCAAACTCGCATACCATCTCCGACATTTTTAACGAGTTTAAACAAAAAGGACCCATTGTTTCAAGCAATCTCACAGCTTGTAAATTCATATCATTTAAAAAAATTTCCAGCATCATAATGTCCTGAAATAATGCTTTAAATGCAGGGTCTTTGATAGTTTTACCATCGACTATTTTTTTGTTTTTCTTCTGTAAACTGTGTCTGCGCAAAGCAGCGAATGGCGAAGATGTAGAATTTGATTTACCACGCCGCGGTGTTAACGTTTCCATTTCCAATTGATAAACTCGTGTTTATTTTATATTCACTTATTGCTTTTAGTATATTATATTATATTATTGTCTTCTATAAATATATTGATATAGATATATCCGGATACGACTATTGTATTCCTTGGTATTATTATATGTTTGGCAACTTTGTGGGTTTTATTAATTCAATTATATTTATAATAATAACCATTTTTTATTACATCATTCTAATAATAATTATAATACTGTACCAGAGTAACATTGCTGCCGCCAGAATTATTTATTATAAAATATTATACGTAATACCACCTGTTGTGGTGTTAGTTATAGTGTGGTGTGCTCCTCGCCATCTTAAGGATTAATATATTAAAATACTTAAACACTTAAACTGATAAATATATAATTCCCTATACATGTAGTGCATGTGTGCATATCATCTATAATAATAATTATTTAAAGTGAGAGAGGGGAGAGAAATTATAATATTACAAAGTTGTTTTGGAATAAGTAATAGTGTTAATATTGCAACCTTATATATATACCGGAACACACACGCGCGCACATCCCTCCATGCTTTATATATTTAAAAAACATAAACAACGATATTATTGTTAGAACATGTTAAAAGGCTTTGCGTTCTCATGCGTTGCTTGTTGTACCGCAGAATGCATTACGTGCCCAATAGACGTTGTTAAAACTCGTTTACAACTATCCGGTGAACTTGGTGCGAAGAAAATGTATGGGGGTGTTTTTGATGCTGTTAAGCAAATATCGCGAAAAGAGGGCGTTCGGGCTTTATGGAAAGGCTTGTCGCCTGCGTTGATACGACAAATGACTTACGGTAGTGCTAGGTATGGTTCCTACGAACCGATTAAAAAGCGTTTAGGAGTGGATTCAAGTGGTAACTGCCCACTATGGAAAAAAATATTAGCTGGTGCTATATCCGGTACATGTAGTAGTGCATTCGCTGTACCAAGTGACGTTTTAAAAGTTCGCATGATGGCAGACAATACAAGGGACCCTAATAAACGACCTAAAATGGCAAAAATTATTCGTGATATTATAAAAAATGATGGGATTTTTGGTTTTTATCGAGGGACAATTCCTGCGGCTTCAAGAGCGTGTGTTGGGGCTATGTCGGAGTTGGCCATTTATGATGATGTTAAACAAGGTATATTAAAATATGTCTTTATTGAAAGTACAGGGTCTTCAATAAAAGTGCATGTAACAGCAGCATTAGTTGCTGGTATTGTTAGTTGTTGGTGTATGAATCCATTTGATGTTGCAAGAAGTAGATTGATGAATAGTTCCGCTACTGAAGGTAAATATAATAATATGTTGGATTGTTTCACGAAGACAGCTAAATCAGAAGGTGCGTTAGCCTTATGGAAAGGCTTTGGGCCAAATTATGCACGTATTGGACCTAGGGTTGTAATCATTTTTGTCGTATTAGAACAATTAAGAGATATGTTTGATTAAGAAAAGTAATGTGTGCACGTATAATATATATATATAATATATATATATATAATATACGAATATACCAGTATACGTAAAATGAAATAGTAATCTACTTTTTTAATTACGCATATGAAGCGTATTATCATATAATTTTTTAGTTCTGTATTTTAAAATTGACTCATGATATCATTATTATTGAACACTTCGTACGACACTTATTATCAGCTCATATATAAATGATGCACCATATAATATGCACATATAACTATCATAGTATGGTATACGTATAATTTAAACTATATATCTTCTTTTATAAAAATTGGTTTATTACTTATAAAATAAAATTTTAATCAAAACTCCACCCTACCACCCAAACAAAATAGTAATGATAATGCAAATGTTCCTCCCCTATGATATGATATGATAATTATGCGTATAATGATGATGTATACTAGTATATTACGAATATATAAATTAATTATTTAAAAAAATGAAAATAACAATCTCCTTTTCTTTCCTTCTACAGTTTACTTATACTCTTCATAGGTTCATATACACCTAAATGCAAATGATCTCTTGCTTGCGCAGGTATATGCGAATCTAGGTTCTTTGCTATTACATGATCAGCAGTTATATCTGCAATGGTTGGACAACCCATCAATCTCATGCACATTATTAATTCATCTTTCAGCAATTCGACCATACGCTCAATGCCTGGTTGCCCATACGATGCTAAGCTGTACAACACTGGGCGACCTATCCCGACAGCTGTTGCACCGAGCGCAAGGGCTTTAAATATATCACTACCACGCCTGACACCACCGTCAACATATACTTGAAATTGCTTCCTCCAATTTGGGTCATGATTACTCAAGGCAGTCACAACCTCCGGTAAAATTTCAATTCCAGACCTTGCTGTATCTAATTGTCTACCGCCGTGATTACTTAGAACAACTCCTTGTACACCATATTTATATGCTTGCACAGCATCTAAGCCACATGCCACACCTTTTAATACGATTGGCATTTCAGTTATACTCTGAAACCATGGCAAATCATCCCATGACAAACTTGGATCAATAAATGCACTAATTGCTTTTGCAACCCCTTCATCGCGTTGTACATCATCATCTTTTTGCACATCGGCATCTTCAGTAAATTTATTCCGCATATCTTTCTCCCGCCTACCTAGTTGCGGTGCATCCACCGTTATAAATAAAGCTTTGCAGCCACCGTTTTCCAGTTTTTCCACATATTCTTTTGAACGTGATCGCTCCGCGTTAACATACAACTGACCAAATTGTATTTGATCCGGCCCACGCACTTCCAACATTTCATCCAAAGTATACGAGCTCAATGTTGGCAACATATATATTAATCTAGATTTATTTGCAGCCCTTGAAATCGCCAATTCCCCATCTTCATGTGCTAATTTACCAAGTGCCGTTGCCGTAAAATAAACCGGCATAGATGTGTTGTACCCTAAAATTTTACTAGATATATCCACATCTTTTACATTGACCATTACTCGTGGTTTAAACCATATACGTTGAAATGCAGTATGATTTTCACGCAAAGTAATTTCATCATCAGCACCTGAGGAATAATATCCCCAACCTTCTTCGGTCATGGTATTTGCAGCAACAGATTCAAAATCGTATATATTTAATATTTTATCAATAGTTGGTTTAACATAAATTCCGGCATGGTTGTTGTTGTCATTTTTGTCGGTATTATTGGCCACTTGGTTGCCACGTGGTGGTGCACTTTCTTTACCAGCAACGATATCATCAGGCACTACCGTACTTACGTCAACAATACCAATGCACGCTTCCGGAGGTAACAATCTTTCTGTAATATCTTTAGGATGTATAGGAGCAAATAGAGCAGTAGCATCCTTTCCCGCATTGTTCGTAATTAATCTAGAACCACCAGGATGCTCCGAATGGAAAGTTGACAAATCGTACACTTTTCCATTTAATACAACCCAGCAATCATCGGGTGTCGTATGTTTTTTAATTTCTGACATAGATATTTTCCTTAAAGTTTTTTGGTTAGACATTGGTATCAAAGTAATTTAAATTTTATGGTATTTTATATTAACGTTATTATATCGGTATCGATGACGATTCGCTGCGAACAATTGTATATTTTATATATAAATACTTTGTTTTGAAATATTTGATGGATAATTCGTGAATAAATCTATTCTTATGATACCCTTTTATGGATTTTATTCCAGAACTGTAGGGGTTCTACCAAAAAAATGTTTAGAAGAATAGTATTAGGCCAATAGTAAAAATATTTATACAGCGGCGGAGTTAATGTTAATGTATATATATTAATATACAATTGTACATGTACTAATAAAATTATATCATATTGATGTTACAGTATTAATTACCTGGTATAATACCTTGGTAATAATAAGGAATATTACGAATATATTCCAACAGCGTACACCAGTAGTACGCACGCGTACAGTAGCTCTACCATTATATTAGACTACCCATGATGATTTGTTCGAATGTAGATTAGATTATCAAATACAATTTCCCTTAATTTACTGTGCATATATCGATATATTGTACCGCGTGGTATGTGACACAGCTAATATAATACTTATATTTTACAGGTATACATTATCGTATATTAATATATATATACATATATTTTAAGTAAAACTAATTATTTACAACACCATTAAAACATACGATGACGCATCATATATATATACATGACATAATCTTTCCTTATATATGCGGCAAGCAAGACTCTATGCCCGCATCGACAAGATATATATATTTAACGAAATATTTTTAAAGGAAAACGGCTTCTTCATCATCTTCCTCTTTTTTACTTTTTTTTTGTTTTGATGCATCTCTTATAATATGTGTGAATGTTTTGCACTTTTTCTATTTTTTTCTATTTTTGATCTATAAAACGTTGTTGCGGATATAGTAGTTGTTTACATTTATGAAAAAGGCAGTAGTGCTATTGGTATGCTAATTGTTAATTAGTTTTTATGCACTTTAAAATATGAAAAAAAAATGAAACGATTAATATCCCCCACCTATAATTCTAAATAATGAAATAAATCGTTTTGGTTGGAACACACATCTGTACGTTCATCTGCATCTTTATATTCAGTGAAGAAGTTGGACAAACTACAGACTTTGATAGAGCGGAGGAGGGTATTAGTCTAATAGACGACTATATCAGTAGACGACTAGCTGAGCTACCTAGTATTAAACTGGCCCATATCGCCCCTATCAAATAACCTTAATCCACACTTTATTGATGGGTGCTTTGTTGGGTGTAGTCCGCCCAGAGAGGTAGATTTAGTGCTATTCCATGTATTATCCAGGTACTATTCTTTGCAATAATATTCAAAAATATTGAATTGAATAATAATAATTATTATTGAATAAATAGAATGGGATAGTATTGAACTAAAAACAACTAGGAACATCATCAAATAAAAAGATGTAAATTGATATATATATACGTATGTATAGATTTTAATATCATAAATTGTATACGGACATATATATATTCAACCAGAAACGAACATATATATTTGCATACAATCACACTCTCCATAATTTAATACCTAGTCATATATATATATATATACATATATAGTAAGTCATGGGTAATCAACAAGCAGGCGGTTAAGCTTAAGAGGCTTCTTCACCAGTGGTACAAAACGGCGAAAATCGTCTTTGGCAATGCGTGGTGCAGCATTGCGCAACGAGCAATGGACGATAGAAAACATTAACCAAGCGTTAATCAATGATGATCACTTGTATGAAGTGAAAATACCAATCCGTTTGTTGGATGGCCAAGTTGATCGAGTAAATTGTTCATCTAGGACTACGATGGCAGACGTTCTACGAGAAATTGTTAATATCCATCGCATTAATTTGACAACACCGGAAGATGTGCTTGCAATATATGAATGCCATAATGGGTTAGAGCCTCGACTTTGTAAAAAAGATGAATTTATACTTGGTGTTGTTGTTAGATGGGAGGCAAAACAAGATCATATTGATGATGACGATGTGACTTTTATTTTAAAAAGGTGGAAGTATGAGCCAAACGATCCTTTAGATATATTAGCTGAAAATGCAAATAGCACCATGGACAATGCATTGCGATTAACATATGTTGATTTGACCGAGCATATACTAAAAGACGATTATAAAATTCAGACAAAGGACCTACCCCGTTTTGCAGCAACGAAGTTATTCTTTGAAAATGATGGTAATAAAAACAAAAAATTTCTAAAAACCATAAAAAAGAAAATAAAAGATAACTTCAAAAAGTTAGTGCCAGATCCGGGAAATAAGCAAAACGGTAGAACAAAAAAAGAAGCAAAATTATTGGTGCAAGATATTATAAAGGCATATAACAAGTTGATTGAGAAAGATGATCAGCTGCACATAATGAAAGAATTTATATATGATTACAAAAAATTGTGCAGTAACGAATATGGTAGTGCCTTTTTCAACGTGAAATATTCATTTTCAAAAACTGTAACGGTTATTTCCAATGGTCGTTTGGGGATAAATTGGAAAGGTACGACACTAAACGGGAACGATACCGATGTGGCTGTTGTCATAAGTTACGCATCTATCAACAGCATTACGATGGAAACAAACAAAACGATAATAATAAGATATGCAGATAATAAAATATTGCAAATTATTACCGATAGCAAAAATGCAGAAATGCATCAGTTATTAGTCCAATACCAACCAAACGCTTCCAATACCAGCCGCAAACAAAATGTTAATAATGGTAATAGTGCAATCAGTAAGATACGACGCGGATCGGTTGCGGATACAATGCAAAGGCATACCGTAAAAACAACAGCAAATTCAATCATGGATGATATGGCAGACGCATTTGGCGATTGGGATTTTGCACTTGGTGATGATGAGGCGGATGACCAGATATTAGAAAATAATTTTGGAACTGACCTTGGTGAGACTACCAGTGAATGGAATGATGATGTACGTAATACTAGAACCGAAGGCAATGACTTTCAATCGAGTGATATTTCGTTGGAAAAGTCTAGGACCGATAACAAAACAGACAACACCAGTAAAGAATCGTGGGAAGCGCATATTGACCCTAATAGTAGCAAAGTATATTACCACAATAAAGATACCGGGGAAACAAAATGGGAATTAGCCACTAGTAAAGATTATAATATCCAACATGATCAAACTTCAGGAAAAAACTATTTTATACATAAAAAAACGAAGAGAACCAGTTGGGTAATTGCTGATTCAGCGAAAGATCAGTTGACAAGGGCTTCGCGAGCATTAAGTAATGTTTATGAGGAATAAAAAGAATGATTATGGATTTTTTAAAATCTAAGAGAGGTTTCTTAATTAAAAAATATACTCGTCGAAAATAATTTTACATCCCGCGGTTAATACTATGCTCAAAAATTACGGATAAACATTTCCGATCATAATCAAGCAATTGTCAAAATAACGATTGAACCAAAAATACATTTTGATGTGTCAACTTTCAATGCACTCAAACCTTCGATTTTGTCTTTCGTTCAACTCTAACTCTACCATGCTCTTCAATTTGAGCTCTTGTCAATTCTCCTCTAAAACCCAACATAAAATTTTGCAATTTATTCATCAACCTCCACATTTATAATTCCTGTCATGGGCGTCATTGACACATTTGTGCCCCCGATTAATATGTATTAAAAAATGATTGATATCCATCGTCGTCGTCATCATTATCATCCATTTCTTCACCGTCATCATACTCGCTCCCTTCTTCTTCTATCTCTAATTCATCATCGTCGTCATTACTATTGTCATCGAAATCCACTTCTTGATCTTGCCTTGCATCTTTTTGTGCACTTGCTATGTTTTCTTCCTCTTCTTTGAATTCTTCAAGCGCTTCTTTACGCTTCTCATAATAATCATGGAATATCGACATAATTTTTGTACAGGATTTCTCTTTTTTATTTTTTTGTTTTATATTTTTTTCACAATATCCCATAGCAGTGAATCCAGTTTTATCTTTTATAAACATTTTTGCACCCATGTTCAATAAAACTTTTGTACATCGTATATTTCCAAATAAGGCTGCCATCATCAATGGTGTTTGTTTATACTCATTTCGTCTATTGACATCCCAACCCGCTCGCAATAAGTGGTGAATGATATCGCTATGTCCAAATTTCGCTGCTTGATGCAAAGCTGAATGATTTGGAAATTCCTTTGAGCGCCAATTAACATCATACTCACCACGATACAATAGCTTTTTTATTTCATTTAAGCGTTGTGTAGAATCCAATATTCTTTTATATTTCTTTATTTCGATTTTAGCATCGTCATCATCACCATCTGCTTCTTTTAATTCTGTTTCTGCCTTTTGAATCTTACTCTTTATTATTTTGATGGATAAAACCAATGGCCTTTCACTTTTATAGCCCCCCACACAGCAAGAGAAAATATTTTCATTTGGATGTGACATATTAAAGCTAGTAGCGTCTTTTTATTGTTGTATAGGGGATTAAATATTTTGTTTTTTGCATCTTCATTTTTGATTTTAAATTTGCATCAAGGATATTATTATTATTATTAAAATAAATAATGTGAACATACAAATACATATATTTAGTCCATATTTGTGCTATTATTTGTGATGTGAATGATGCATTAATAAATTTGTCATGGTGCCGTGTCTCACCACACTATTAATATAGAGCCGCTCCGTTTTTGGTCCGGTGGTCGGGGGGGGGGAGAGGTACCGCAAAAAGGCAAAAAAGCAAAAAACGAGCATGAACCCTAACCCTAACATTAACATAGTATTTATGCTGTGTCTATACTAATTATGCAAATATTTACTTTATGTAGTCTAATTAATTTAAATACACTATATATATTATATTTAATCATAAAAATACCATTTTGATATTTGTACTAAAAAATATTTAATACGACGACGCGGGAACCGGGAGCATAGAAGACTATATGTATAATAGACCAAATCAAAAAACAAATACAAACAAACAAAAAGTAAAAGATACTAGACACAAACAAACAAACAGACAGACAAAAACAATTACGACAGAGATTGATAACATGACAAAAAACCCACCACTGACTGCGACGTCATTTACAAACATTAAAAAAAAAAAAATTACCAAGAATAATTTGACTAATGATGCCACAAAACATCTATGTGATCTACTTTTGATACTTTTACCAGGTAAAGATGAAATGATACAACTCCATGAAACTGTTACAGAGTATCGTTTAACAAATCGATGCGATTTATCAAATTTCACATATCAAACTATATATGATGAAAGAATAAGCAATTATAATAACGTTTCACGTGAAAATATTGCGAAAGATATCATTTGCAACAAAAAGGATACTGTTGACATTGTAAAATATATCATATCCCTTGTATGTGAGATTGAAGCAAATGAAACTGTCACCCCTTGATTTATGAGTTTCGTCTATGAACATCAGCATTCTTGGGTCTGGCACCAAGCTTAAACAATGTTTGTACAGCCTCTGCTCTTCCTCGCAAGCTTGTACCGCTCTTTCTTCCAAGACTTTACGTGTAAAACCATTTTTTTTCAAACAATTAGAGATAGACTGAATTGAAAACCATGTATTTGTTTCTCCATGCACAATGTCTTGTATTTCGTCTAGATATAATACAGGATTTGCTTCTATTATTTGAATGATTCTGTCTTGTACAATATTGTTAATACGGCGTTTCCTTCCGCGTCTCCGCATATATTCAGCTGTTTTAACTGGAGGCTCTCCAAATAACTCGTAATGTTTCTTCCAGTCGCTTATGGTTTGCGGCGGGACATAATATCTGCACCCGTTCATACCATTTCCTATTTGATACGGTCCCAAACATGTTGTAATCATAAAATATATAATATAAGATTGTATTTTTAATGACCAGTTGCTCCGTTCTGCTTTTTCAAAGTCAGATAACGAATACATTGTTTCTTATTATCTTTTTATTAATATAGAATTTATTGATGTGTTTTATATAGACGACTATCTTTTTATATCTATCGATGTATATACTACCTTCGCGGAAATCAATATAAGGAATTGCATGAGGAACACATCAGGAATGACTCTATTCTGACGCACGTCGGTCAATCAAAAAAAAATATCTATACCGATACAAGAATTGAGAACTTCCATGATGAGGACCGGGGCATAAGCATAACGGGATTTTTTAAATACGGAAATCAATATAAGGAATTGCATGAGGATACGGTTATATCTTTTCCATTTTATGAAATTACTTTTGACATATTATTATAAGTATTCATCGTTTTTAGTGTTTACATATTATATATATTTATGAGTAAATAAAATCTTTTTAAATTTTAAGTAAGAGAATTTTTTATATATAATTATACGTATGATACATGTCATGCTCTAACGCCAACATCCATTATGAATAGTGTTATTTGTTTCATATTTTGACACTTTTTCCACTATTTTAAATAGGATCTTAGTCTTGCAAGTCTACAGAGCATTTTTTGTAAAAAATTCTACATTTTTGCACCTTTTTTTATGGATATTTTTATGTTGATAAATAAAATATGTAAATTGATATTTCAGGAATAGAGATAAAAGACTTCAACGTCGGGATCCGGATCCACTTATATAATTAAAATATTAATACGGCAGCGCTAGTGCATGCTATTACTTCTATATACGCGTGAGTTCAGTAATATTAATCAAATGTAAAATCATCTTTATTTTTTCTTACCTGTCTTGCCTTGTCTTCATCATCTTGTAATTTCTGTGTTATTGCGTTACCCATATATTCAATAGCTTCATTAAATTTTCCACCTTTTAATAATTTTTTCACTTTCTTTTTATCCACTTTTGTTATTTGACCTGCATCATATTTTAATTTTAATGTCGTTAGTATCTCTTTTATATCATTTGCGGTTATACTTCTTGATTCTAAATGCATCTTGTTATCATTGTCCGTATCCGAAAATATATCATCATCACCATTCCCATTTACTTCCTGCTCTTTATTATTATCATCGTCTCCACTTCTATTATTATTTTTTGCCGCAATTTTCTGTTTTTCCAACCACCGTTTACGTAATGGTGTCATTTCTTCAAAATTCTTTTCATTTTGTACATTCATCTTGTCTACATTGGTTATCCTTTCTCTTTCGTTATTATTATTATTATTATATTTATCGTCAGATTCATTGATTTCTTCATTATTTGATGGCATAGATTCTTCATGAACCAATGGATTTGCTGTATTTGTAGAACTTTGCTTGATCCCCACGGGTATAATTATTTCATCTACTTTCATTTCTCGTATTTGTTCAGACTGTTTATTTTTACCATTATTTTTTGATTTTCGCCTCTCCTTTCTTTTGTTTTTTCTTTGCTTTTCCTTTTCCTGTTTTTCTTCTAAATGGACTTGTTTCAATATATCATCTACTTTGATAATGGATTTTGATGCCCGGTCATCCAATTCCTTCGATAATTCAGATTTTGATATAGATTCTGTACGATCATCCTTTGAAGTTAAATTTTTTACGCATACGCGCAATGATGCAGTCGCATTAGAAAAAAATCTTAATTGTGCTTTTTTTAAACCATTTAATACATTCAATACTATGCTCCCTTTGTATGTAGACAAGCCATTCATTGTATCGAATAGATATTGATGCACTGAATTGTATTCTTGAAGGAGATTGTTATATTCATCTTCACTTTCTTTCAGTTTCTGATTATAATTTTTTACTTTTTTCGTGTTCATGTTACGTATTTTCTTCAAAACCTTCTCTTTTTTATCTAAAATAGTTTTGATATTTTCCCTTTCCACCAATTTTAATTTCATCTCATTTATGGCATTTAATTGTAGATTTATCGGGGTAAACACCATATCCTCTAATTCTTCAACAAAGTTTTGAAAGCCATCACCACTTCCACTTCCCATGGACGAGGAGACGACTGCATGATAAAAACGCGCATCTTTCTCGTACTCTTCTGCGCAATTTTCAAACTCGCATACCATCTCCGACATTTTTAACGAGTTTAAACAAAAAGGACCCATTGTTTCAAGCAATCTCACAGCTTGTAAATTCATATCATTTAAAAAAATTTCCAGCATCATAATGTCCTGAAATAATGCTTTAAATGCAGGGTCTTTGATAGTTTTACCATCGACTATTTTTTTGTTTTTCTTCTGTAAACTGTGTCTGCGCAAAGCAGCGAATGGCGAAGATGTAGAATTTGATTTACCACGCCGCGGTGTTAACGTTTCCATTTCCAATTGATAAACTCGTGTTTATTTTATATTCACTTATTGCTTTTAGTATATTATATTATATTATTGTCTTCTATAAATATATTGATATAGATATATCCGGATACGACTATTGTATTCCTTGGTATTATTATATGTTTGGCAACTTTGTGGGTTTTATTAATTCAATTATATTTATAATAATAACCATTTTTTATTACATCATTCTAATAATAATTATAATACTGTACCAGAGTAACATTGCTGCCGCCAGAATTATTTATTATAAAATATTATACGTAATACCACCTGTTGTGGTGTTAGTTATAGTGTGGTGTGCTCCTCGCCATCTTAAGGATTAATATATTAAAATACTTAAACACTTAAACTGATAAATATATAATTCCCTATACATGTAGTGCATGTGTGCATATCATCTATAATAATAATTATTTAAAGTGAGAGAGGGGAGAGAAATTATAATATTACAAAGTTGTTTTGGAATAAGTAATAGTGTTAATATTGCAACCTTATATATATACCGGAACACACACGCGCGCACATCCCTCCATGCTTTATATATTTAAAAAACATAAACAACGATATTATTGTTAGAACATGTTAAAAGGCTTTGCGTTCTCATGCGTTGCTTGTTGTACCGCAGAATGCATTACGTGCCCAATAGACGTTGTTAAAACTCGTTTACAACTATCCGGTGAACTTGGTGCGAAGAAAATGTATGGGGGTGTTTTTGATGCTGTTAAGCAAATATCGCGAAAAGAGGGCGTTCGGGCTTTATGGAAAGGCTTGTCGCCTGCGTTGATACGACAAATGACTTACGGTAGTGCTAGGTATGGTTCCTACGAACCGATTAAAAAGCGTTTAGGAGTGGATTCAAGTGGTAACTGCCCACTATGGAAAAAAATATTAGCTGGTGCTATATCCGGTACATGTAGTAGTGCATTCGCTGTACCAAGTGACGTTTTAAAAGTTCGCATGATGGCAGACAATACAAGGGACCCTAATAAACGACCTAAAATGGCAAAAATTATTCGTGATATTATAAAAAATGATGGGATTTTTGGTTTTTATCGAGGGACAATTCCTGCGGCTTCAAGAGCGTGTGTTGGGGCTATGTCGGAGTTGGCCATTTATGATGATGTTAAACAAGGTATATTAAAATATGTCTTTATTGAAAGTACAGGGTCTTCAATAAAAGTGCATGTAACAGCAGCATTAGTTGCTGGTATTGTTAGTTGTTGGTGTATGAATCCATTTGATGTTGCAAGAAGTAGATTGATGAATAGTTCCGCTACTGAAGGTAAATATAATAATATGTTGGATTGTTTCACGAAGACAGCTAAATCAGAAGGTGCGTTAGCCTTATGGAAAGGCTTTGGGCCAAATTATGCACGTATTGGACCTAGGGTTGTAATCATTTTTGTCGTATTAGAACAATTAAGAGATATGTTTGATTAAGAAAAGTAATGTGTGCACGTATAATATATATATATAATATATATATATATAATATACGAATATACCAGTATACGTAAAATGAAATAGTAATCTACTTTTTTAATTACGCATATGAAGCGTATTATCATATAATTTTTTAGTTCTGTATTTTAAAATTGACTCATGATATCATTATTATTGAACACTTCGTACGACACTTATTATCAGCTCATATATAAATGATGCACCATATAATATGCACATATAACTATCATAGTATGGTATACGTATAATTTAAACTATATATCTTCTTTTATAAAAATTGGTTTATTACTTATAAAATAAAATTTTAATCAAAACTCCACCCTACCACCCAAACAAAATAGTAATGATAATGCAAATGTTCCTCCCCTATGATATGATATGATAATTATGCGTATAATGATGATGTATACTAGTATATTACGAATATATAAATTAATTATTTAAAAAAATGAAAATAACAATCTCCTTTTCTTTCCTTCTACAGTTTACTTATACTCTTCATAGGTTCATATACACCTAAATGCAAATGATCTCTTGCTTGCGCAGGTATATGCGAATCTAGGTTCTTTGCTATTACATGATCAGCAGTTATATCTGCAATGGTTGGACAACCCATCAATCTCATGCACATTATTAATTCATCTTTCAGCAATTCGACCATACGCTCAATGCCTGGTTGCCCATACGATGCTAAGCTGTACAACACTGGGCGACCTATCCCGACAGCTGTTGCACCGAGCGCAAGGGCTTTAAATATATCACTACCACGCCTGACACCACCGTCAACATATACTTGAAATTGCTTCCTCCAATTTGGGTCATGATTACTCAAGGCAGTCACAACCTCCGGTAAAATTTCAATTCCAGACCTTGCTGTATCTAATTGTCTACCGCCGTGATTACTTAGAACAACTCCTTGTACACCATATTTATATGCTTGCACAGCATCTAAGCCACATGCCACACCTTTTAATACGATTGGCATTTCAGTTATACTCTGAAACCATGGCAAATCATCCCATGACAAACTTGGATCAATAAATGCACTAATTGCTTTTGCAACCCCTTCATCGCGTTGTACATCATCATCTTTTTGCACATCGGCATCTTCAGTAAATTTATTCCGCATATCTTTCTCCCGCCTACCTAGTTGCGGTGCATCCACCGTTATAAATAAAGCTTTGCAGCCACCGTTTTCCAGTTTTTCCACATATTCTTTTGAACGTGATCGCTCCGCGTTAACATACAACTGACCAAATTGTATTTGATCCGGCCCACGCACTTCCAACATTTCATCCAAAGTATACGAGCTCAATGTTGGCAACATATATATTAATCTAGATTTATTTGCAGCCCTTGAAATCGCCAATTCCCCATCTTCATGTGCTAATTTACCAAGTGCCGTTGCCGTAAAATAAACCGGCATAGATGTGTTGTACCCTAAAATTTTACTAGATATATCCACATCTTTTACATTGACCATTACTCGTGGTTTAAACCATATACGTTGAAATGCAGTATGATTTTCACGCAAAGTAATTTCATCATCAGCACCTGAGGAATAATATCCCCAACCTTCTTCGGTCATGGTATTTGCAGCAACAGATTCAAAATCGTATATATTTAATATTTTATCAATAGTTGGTTTAACATAAATTCCGGTATGGTTGTTGTTGTCATTTTTGTCGGTATTATTGGCCACTTGGTTGCCACGTGGTGGTGCACTTTCTTTACCAGCAACGATATCATCAGGCACTACCGTACTTACGTCAACAATACCAATGCACGCTTCCGGAGGTAACAATCTTTCTGTAATATCTTTAGGATGTATAGGAGCAAATAGAGCAGTAGCATCCTTTCCCGCATTGTTCGTAATTAATCTAGAACCACCAGGATGCTCCGAATGGAAAGTTGACAAATCGTACACTTTTCCATTTAATACAACCCAGCAATCATCGGGTGTCGTATGTTTTTTAATTTCTGACATAGATATTTTCCTTAAAGTTTTTTGGTTAGACATTGGTATCAAAGTAATTTAAATTTTATGGTATTTTATATTAACGTTATTATATCGGTATCGATGACGATTCGCTGCGAACAATTGTATATTTTATATATAAATACTTTGTTTTGAAATATTTGATGGATAATTCGTGAATAAATCTATTCTTATGATACCCTTTTATGGATTTTATTCCAGAACTGTAGGGGTTCTACCAAAAAAATGTTTAGAAGAATAGTATTAGGCCAATAGTAAAAATATTTATACAGCGGCGGAGTTAATGTTAATGTATATATATTAATATACAATTGTACATGTACTAATAAAATTATATCATATTGATGTTACAGTATTAATTACCTGGTATAATACCTTGGTAATAATAAGGAATATTACGAATATATTCCAACAGCGTACACCAGTAGTACGCACGCGTACAGTAGCTCTACCATTATATTAGACTACCCATGATGATTTGTTCGAATGTAGATTAGATTATCAAATACAATTTCCCTTAATTTACTGTGCATATATCGATATATTGTACCGCGTGGTATGTGACACAGCTAATATAATACTTATATTTTACAGGTATACATTATCGTATATTAATATATATATACATATATTTTAAGTAAAACTAATTATTTACAACACCATTAAAACATACGATGACGCATCATATATATATACATGACATAATCTTTCCTTATATATGCGGCAAGCAAGACTCTATGCCCGCATCGACAAGATATATATATTTAACGAAATATTTTTAAAGGAAAACGGCTTCTTCATCATCTTCCTCTTTTTTACTTTTTTTTTGTTTTGATGCATCTCTTATAATATGTGTGAATGTTTTGCACTTTTTCTATTTTTTTCTATTTTTGATCTATAAAACGTTGTTGCGGATATAGTAGTTGTTTACATTTATGAAAAAGGCAGTAGTGCTATTGGTATGCTAATTGTTAATTAGTTTTTAT
Source organism: Stramenopiles sp. TOSAG23-2 (assembly GCA_900128395.1). Classification (NCBI taxonomy): domain Eukaryota; species Stramenopiles sp. TOSAG23-2. Next base: position 6,191 of record LT649383.1, on the reverse strand, counting down.
GCACTTTAAAATATGAAAAAAAAATGAAACGATTAATATCCCCCACCTATAATTCTAAATAATGAAATAAATCGTTTTGGTTGGAACACACATCTGTACGTTCATCTGCATCTTTATATTCAGTGAAGAAGTTGGACAAACTACAGACTTTGATAGAGCGGAGGAGGGTATTAGTCTAATAGACGACTATATCAGTAGACGACTAGCTGAGCTACCTAGTATTAAACTGGCCCATATCGCCCCTATCAAATAACCTTAATCCACACTTTATTGATGGGTGCTTTGTTGGGTGTAGTCCGCCCAGAGAGGTAGATTTAGTGCTATTCCATGTATTATCCAGGTACTATTCTTTGCAATAATATTCAAAAATATTGAATTGAATAATAATAATTATTATTGAATAAATAGAATGGGATAGTATTGAACTAAAAACAACTAGGAACATCATCAAATAAAAAGATGTAAATTGATATATATATACGTATGTATAGATTTTAATATCATAAATTGTATACGGACATATATATATTCAACCAGAAACGAACATATATATTTGCATACAATCACACTCTCCATAATTTAATACCTAGTCATATATATATATATATACATATATAGTAAGTCATGGGTAATCAACAAGCAGGCGGTTAAGCTTAAGAGGCTTCTTCACCAGTGGTACAAAACGGCGAAAATCGTCTTTGGCAATGCGTGGTGCAGCATTGCGCAACGAGCAATGGACGATAGAAAACATTAACCAAGCGTTAATCAATGATGATCACTTGTATGAAGTGAAAATACCAATCCGTTTGTTGGATGGCCAAGTTGATCGAGTAAATTGTTCATCTAGGACTACGATGGCAGACGTTCTACGAGAAATTGTTAATATCCATCGCATTAATTTGACAACACCGGAAGATGTGCTTGCAATATATGAATGCCATAATGGGTTAGAGCCTCGACTTTGTAAAAAAGATGAATTTATACTTGGTGTTGTTGTTAGATGGGAGGCAAAACAAGATCATATTGATGATGACGATGTGACTTTTATTTTAAAAAGGTGGAAGTATGAGCCAAACGATCCTTTAGATATATTAGCTGAAAATGCAAATAGCACCATGGACAATGCATTGCGATTAACATATGTTGATTTGACCGAGCATATACTAAAAGACGATTATAAAATTCAGACAAAGGACCTACCCCGTTTTGCAGCAACGAAGTTATTCTTTGAAAATGATGGTAATAAAAACAAAAAATTTCTAAAAACCATAAAAAAGAAAATAAAAGATAACTTCAAAAAGTTAGTGCCAGATCCGGGAAATAAGCAAAACGGTAGAACAAAAAAAGAAGCAAAATTATTGGTGCAAGATATTATAAAGGCATATAACAAGTTGATTGAGAAAGATGATCAGCTGCACATAATGAAAGAATTTATATATGATTACAAAAAATTGTGCAGTAACGAATATGGTAGTGCCTTTTTCAACGTGAAATATTCATTTTCAAAAACTGTAACGGTTATTTCCAATGGTCGTTTGGGGATAAATTGGAAAGGTACGACACTAAACGGGAACGATACCGATGTGGCTGTTGTCATAAGTTACGCATCTATCAACAGCATTACGATGGAAACAAACAAAACGATAATAATAAGATATGCAGATAATAAAATATTGCAAATTATTACCGATAGCAAAAATGCAGAAATGCATCAGTTATTAGTCCAATACCAACCAAACGCTTCCAATACCAGCCGCAAACAAAATGTTAATAATGGTAATAGTGCAATCAGTAAGATACGACGCGGATCGGTTGCGGATACAATGCAAAGGCATACCGTAAAAACAACAGCAAATTCAATCATGGATGATATGGCAGACGCATTTGGCGATTGGGATTTTGCACTTGGTGATGATGAGGCGGATGACCAGATATTAGAAAATAATTTTGGAACTGACCTTGGTGAGACTACCAGTGAATGGAATGATGATGTACGTAATACTAGAACCGAAGGCAATGACTTTCAATCGAGTGATATTTCGTTGGAAAAGTCTAGGACCGATAACAAAACAGACAACACCAGTAAAGAATCGTGGGAAGCGCATATTGACCCTAATAGTAGCAAAGTATATTACCACAATAAAGATACCGGGGAAACAAAATGGGAATTAGCCACTAGTAAAGATTATAATATCCAACATGATCAAACTTCAGGAAAAAACTATTTTATACATAAAAAAACGAAGAGAACCAGTTGGGTAATTGCTGATTCAGCGAAAGATCAGTTGACAAGGGCTTCGCGAGCATTAAGTAATGTTTATGAGGAATAAAAAGAATGATTATGGATTTTTTAAAATCTAAGAGAGGTTTCTTAATTAAAAAATATACTCGTCGAAAATAATTTTACATCCCGCGGTTAATACTATGCTCAAAAATTACGGATAAACATTTCCGATCATAATCAAGCAATTGTCAAAATAACGATTGAACCAAAAATACATTTTGATGTGTCAACTTTCAATGCACTCAAACCTTCGATTTTGTCTTTCGTTCAACTCTAACTCTACCATGCTCTTCAATTTGAGCTCTTGTCAATTCTCCTCTAAAACCCAACATAAAATTTTGCAATTTATTCATCAACCTCCACATTTATAATTCCTGTCATGGGCGTCATTGACACATTTGTGCCCCCGATTAATATGTATTAAAAAATGATTGATATCCATCGTCGTCGTCATCATTATCATCCATTTCTTCACCGTCATCATACTCGCTCCCTTCTTCTTCTATCTCTAATTCATCATCGTCGTCATTACTATTGTCATCGAAATCCACTTCTTGATCTTGCCTTGCATCTTTTTGTGCACTTGCTATGTTTTCTTCCTCTTCTTTGAATTCTTCAAGCGCTTCTTTACGCTTCTCATAATAATCATGGAATATCGACATAATTTTTGTACAGGATTTCTCTTTTTTATTTTTTTGTTTTATATTTTTTTCACAATATCCCATAGCAGTGAATCCAGTTTTATCTTTTATAAACATTTTTGCACCCATGTTCAATAAAACTTTTGTACATCGTATATTTCCAAATAAGGCTGCCATCATCAATGGTGTTTGTTTATACTCATTTCGTCTATTGACATCCCAACCCGCTCGCAATAAGTGGTGAATGATATCGCTATGTCCAAATTTCGCTGCTTGATGCAAAGCTGAATGATTTGGAAATTCCTTTGAGCGCCAATTAACATCATACTCACCACGATACAATAGCTTTTTTATTTCATTTAAGCGTTGTGTAGAATCCAATATTCTTTTATATTTCTTTATTTCGATTTTAGCATCGTCATCATCACCATCTGCTTCTTTTAATTCTGTTTCTGCCTTTTGAATCTTACTCTTTATTATTTTGATGGATAAAACCAATGGCCTTTCACTTTTATAGCCCCCCACACAGCAAGAGAAAATATTTTCATTTGGATGTGACATATTAAAGCTAGTAGCGTCTTTTTATTGTTGTATAGGGGATTAAATATTTTGTTTTTTGCATCTTCATTTTTGATTTTAAATTTGCATCAAGGATATTATTATTATTATTAAAATAAATAATGTGAACATACAAATACATATATTTAGTCCATATTTGTGCTATTATTTGTGATGTGAATGATGCATTAATAAATTTGTCATGGTGCCGTGTCTCACCACACTATTAATATAGAGCCGCTCCGTTTTTGGTCCGGTGGTCGGGGGGGGGGAGAGGTACCGCAAAAAGGCAAAAAAGCAAAAAACGAGCATGAACCCTAACCCTAACATTAACATAGTATTTATGCTGTGTCTATACTAATTATGCAAATATTTACTTTATGTAGTCTAATTAATTTAAATACACTATATATATTATATTTAATCATAAAAATACCATTTTGATATTTGTACTAAAAAATATTTAATACGACGACGCGGGAACCGGGAGCATAGAAGACTATATATATAATAGACCAAATCAAAAAACAAATACAAACAAACAAAAAGTAAAAGATACTAGACACAAACAAACAAACAGACAGACAAAAACAATTACGACAGAGATTGATAACATGACAAAAAACCCACCACTGACTGCGACGTCATTTACAAACATTAAAAAAAAAAAAATTACCAAGAATAATTTGACTGTCCCAGTTTGAAGGTACATGCGCACCGTGTTTATGGCGAAAAAATAAGAGTTAACCCAGCACAAATATTTGAAGTGATTGAACCAAGTAATGATTTGGCGTTTGAAGTTCATAGTAATTACGGGGTGGTGTTGGTTTAAAAAAAAAAATTAAAAAAAAAGTAAAAACCTATTTTTTTATTATATTAAAATTAGCAGGTAAATAGCTTATAAATAATATAACTTAATCATAGATTTTATATAAACCAATCATATCATATGATAATATTTTTTTTAATATTTTTTATTAACGCCATATTGCATTACGAGAAGTATCATACGAAAAGTCGTAATTATATTTTAAAAATACATGTGTGTTAATATTTAAATATTGATAATATGATTTCATTAAATCATAATCATAATTCTAAATATTAAATATATATACACACAAGAAGTACATACGAACGTATCTATATACATACTATATTATATATTTAATCATAATTCATGTGTAAAAGGAACAACAACAAATCATGACACGCACACATTTTTTGACGTATTTTTAATTTTTTATCAGATTTTTTCAAAATAAATTGTGTAAAAAAATCTTTCCTTTTTTTCCCTTATTTTTACAAATATAGTCCTTCTGGCACACTGCCCTTTTTCTTATATAGTGCTCTTTCCTTCGCTTTTTTAAAGTCGTCTTGGGTGACTTTCATGCGCCTTTCCCGTAAAGCCAATAAACCAGCTTCACTACAAATGGCTTTAATATCTGCACCTGATAAATCTTCTTTCGCTTGTACAAATTCTTCAATATCAACATCATCAGCACATGTCATGCGTCCGATATGTATGTCAAAAATTCGTCTTTTGGTTTTTTCATCCGGCAATGGGAATTCAATTTTACGATCGATACGGCCAGGGCGCAATAATGCAGGGTCTAACGAATCTATGCGATTCGTTGCCATAATAACTTTTACATCACCACGTTCATCAAAACCGTCCAACTGGTTCAACAATTCAAGCATTGTACGCTGAATTTCCCGTTCGCCACCACTTGTTGAATCATATCGTTTTGTACCGATCGCATCAATTTCATCAATAAAAACAATGGATGGGGCATGGTCTTCCGCGACTCTAAAAACTTCACGTACCAACTTTGGACCTTCCCCTAAGTATTTTTGTATGAGCTCACTTCCAACAATACGCAAAAATGTTGCTGATGTTTGATTTGCAACTGCTTTTGCCAATAATGTCTTCCCGGTCCCTGGCTCACCGTACAATATGACGCCTTTCGGTGGCCTAATACCAATATCTTCATATAGCTCCGGGTGCGTCAATGGTAATTCAACTGCTTCTTTGATCTCTTGTATTTGCTTCTCACAGCCACCAATATCCGCATACGATTCCAATGGCGCTTTGTCCACTTTCATCATGCTTACCATCGGGTTATTCTCTTCCCCTAATATACCGATAACACTCATATGCTTATGGTGAGTTAAAATTGTGCTACCTGGTTCGATTTGGTCTTTATCGACAAAAGAGGTAATATTGACATAATATTCAGGGCCAGAACTTGCACCAACGATTGCATGGTTGTCATCGATCATTTCCTCGAGTGTACCAACGTTCATAGGAGTACCACGCAGTTCTTCGACTGCCGCATGCAATTCCTTATCTTTTTCCTCTTTTGGTTTTAAAATCTCTTGATTTTTCATAAATTCTTCTTCCAATAATAAAAAATCATTCACTCGTTGCATTTTTAATAAACGTAGTTTACACTTTGCACTTGGGTATATCTTTGGCAATCTAACGACAGGCGCTGGCCCCTTCTTCACTCGCTTCTTACCCACTCTTGAGGGGCCACCTTGTGATTCAAAACGCTTTTTCTTCTTATCTTTTTGATCTTTTTTATTTGCACCACCTTGTCCTGGCCCTCCAGGAAAACCTGGTGGAAGTCCACCACCACCTGCACCGCCAGCTTGTTGATTACCCATGACTTACTATATATGTATATATATATATATATGACTAG